>JALDNG010003591.1:0-25293 GCA_024349245.1 Neodontobutis hainanensis | reverse complement strand
TCCTACCAATGGCTAGAACGGGCCGGACTGAAGGACAGCACAGAGGCACTCATCATGGCTGCACGGGAACAAGCCCTGAGCACAAGAGCAATAGAGGCCCAGATCTACCACACCAGACAAGACCCAAGGTGTAGGCTGTGCAAACAGGCCCCTGAGACAATCCAACACTTAACTGCAGGGTGTAAGATGCTGGCAGGGAAAGCATACATGGAACGCCATAACCAAGTGGCTGGCATAGTGTACAGGAACATCTGCACGGAGAACGGACTGGAAACCCCAAGGTCAAAGTGGAAAACACCTCCAAAGGTGGTAGAGAATGACCGAGCCAAGATCCTGTGGGACTTCCAGATTCAGACTGACAGAATGGTAATGGCGAACCAACCAGACATCGTGGTGGTGGACAAACAGCAGAGGAAAGCCGTTGTGGTTGATGTGGCAATACCAAGTGATTGCAACATCAGGAAAAAGGAACATGAGAAACTAGAGAAATACCGAGGGCTCAGAGAAGAGCTAGAAAAGACTTGGAAGGTGAAGGCGACAGTGGTGCCCGTGGTCATCGGAGCACTCGGGGCAGTAACCCCCAAACTGGAAGAGTGGCTACAGCAGATCCCTGGAAGAACACCAGACATCTCGGTCCAGAAAAGTGCAGTACTAGGAACAGCAAAGATACTGCGCAGAACCCTCAAGCTTCCAGGCCTCTGGTAGAGGACCCGAGCTCGAAGGATGAGACCACCCGCGGAGGGTGAAGGACAAAGTTTTTTTTATATATATATATATATATATATATATATATATAAAAGGCTTTTAACCAGTTACCTTTTTTATTGTAATTTTTTTTGCATCTAATTGCAGATTATTTATACAGCAGAATTCATACACTGGGTTTATATAAAGCGATGTACAGAAATTAAAGAATAATTTTAAATACACAGACAATAATTGGAATAAGAAACAAACAAATTCTTTGAAGATAGGTTTTTAAGATAAGTGCAGGTAGAACACTTTAATATTATCTTTACTGACTGTAGACGGAGCAAATCGATTCCCGCTTTTCTTACAGTTCATACTGTCATTGTGTCCTTGGGCAAGACACTTAACCCTCCTTGCCTCCAGTGACACAGCTCTGGTATGAATGTTGGGACAACGGATTGAAATTAGCCTAAGGCTACATTGTGGCATGTTTACATTCATGTTGTTGTGTCTCATGTACACTCACCTGAGGGATTATAAGGAACACCTGTTCAATTTCTTATTAATGCAAGAATTGAATCAACCAATCACATGTCAGTTGCTTCAGGTCATTTAGGGGTGTGGTCCTGGTCAAGACAATCTCCTGAACTCCAAAGTGAATGTACGAATGGGAAAGAAAGGTGATTTAAGCAGTTTTGAGCGTGGCATGGTTGTTGGTGCCAGACTGGCCGGTCTGAGTATTTCACAACCAGCTCTGTTACTGGGATTTTCACGCACAACCATTTCTATGGTTTACAAAGAATGGTGTGAAAAGGGAAAAACATCCAGTCTGCGTCAGTCCTGTGGGAGAAAATGCCTTGTTGATGCTAGAGGTCAGAGGAGAATGGGCCGACTGATTCAAGCTGATCGAAGAGCAACTTTGACTGAAATAACCACTCAAAACAACCGAGGTATGCAGCAAAGCATTTGTGAAGGCACAACACAACCTTGAGGCGGATGGACTACAACAGCAGAAGACCCCACCGGGTACCACTCATCTCCACTACAAACAGGAAAAAGAGGCTACAGTTTGCTTGAAGTCATGTTTCCTGGTCTGATGAGTCTGATTTCTGTTGAGACATTCAGATGGTAGAGTCAGAATTCGGCGTAAACAGAATGAGAACATGGATCCATCATGCCTTGTTACCACTATGCAGGCTGCTGGTGCTGGTGGTGGTGTAATGGTGTGGCCCCTTAGTGCCAATTGGGCATTGTTTAAATGCCACGGCCGACCTGAGCATTGTTTCTGACCATGTCCATCCCTTTATGACCACCATGTACTTATCCTCTGATGGATACTTCCAGCAGGATAATGCACCATGTCACAAAGCTTGAATCATGTAAAATTGGTTTCTTGAACATGACAATGAGTTCACTGAACTAAAATGGCCCCCACAGTCACCAGATCTCAAATCAATAGAGCATCTTTGGGATGTGGTGGAACAGGATCTTCGTGCCCTGGATGTGCATCCCACAAATCTCCATCAACTGCAACATGCTATCCTATCAATATGGGCCAACATTTCTAAAGAATGTTTTCAGCACCTCGTTGAATCAACGTAGAATTAAGGCAGTTCTGAAGGAGAAAGGGGGTCAAACACAGTATTGGTATGGTGTTCCCAATAATCCTTTAGGTGAGTGTATGTTCATTTACATGCACTTTCCCAATCAAATAAAATTAATTAATTAATTAATAAATGGAATACTCGAGTCCTGGACTCAGACTCAAGTCGAGTCATTAGGTCATTTTTGTGACTCGTGACTCGATTCAAGGTAAGACAAAATGACTAGACTTGGACTCAGACTTGAACACTGAGGACTTAAAAGTGACTTAAACTCAAAAACTGGTGACTCGACTACAACACTGGGCGGAGCTAAAGAGAGAGGTTTTTAAAATCCTCTTGAACATGGTTAAAGTTGATGCTGTTCCAGGTTTTTGCTGCATGAAACTTAAACACTGCTTCACCCTGTTTAGTTCTAACTCTGGGCTCGAGCAGACGCCTGTCCCAGATGTTCTCAGAGTCCGAGGAGGTTCATAAGGAACTGTCAATATTCTGCTGCTAAAACCATTTAGAGACTTGTAAACCAGCACTGCTGTTTTAAAGTCTATTCTCTGAGCAAAAGGAAGCCAGTGCAGAGATTTTAAAACTGGACTGACGTGGTTGTACTTCCTGGTTTTGTTTAGAACCCGAGCAATTGACTTAATGTGACTGGGGAATTTCAAGTCTTTCGAGTCCATGATGACCCCTAGATTTAACCTGATTTTTAGATTTTAGAGAAAGAGACTCGAGGTGACTGCTGATACTTTTCCTTTGTTTCTGTTCCAAAGATGATTAGTTCAGTCTTGTTTCTGTTCAGTTGGAGACAGTGACAGTGAATGGATTGGTCCATTTTCAGCTGCTGTGAGTAAAATGTAAATCTGAGTATCATCTTCAAAATTATGGTAGGATACGTCACAGCTGTGTATTATTTGGCCTAAAGAAAGCATGTAAAGATTAAATAATAGGGGTCTCCAGATAGACCCTTGTGGAATACCCCATGTTAGCACCATTTGGCAGAACTGATAAAGTCTCTTGGAATTAGAGAGAAGAAAATGTCTTCATCTTAAAAACTGAGTCCAGATGCTTTTACTTCAACCTTTTTTTCATTGCATTTAGTGAAAACTAATTCTAGGGGAAATTAAGCTAAGGGTTTGTTAATTTGTTCACTTGAGCAAACAAGACACAAGAGTTGTTACTGCTTATGTTGATCCCTGAGAAAAATATTTCTTATGCTTTTTGCAATCTTTAAATTAAGACATACACATTCTATTTGTATATTTTATAATAAATTAAGAGTTTGATTTACACAATTTTATTTTGGCTTTTTGGCATTCTCTTTTCTGTGCCCTGACAGACTGCATTAATGAATATTAAGTTGTTGAAATGGATTAAGAGACGTATGCATAAAAAATTAAATCAGTAATGTTTTTTGAAGCAATTTTTTTTTAAATTTGTAATGAACATTTTTTTTGTCTTTAATATCTGAAGAGGGTAGAAAATTAGTTTCACAGTTGAAAAAATACAATTTAAATTTTAAAATGTCATAATAGAAAAAACATTGGGCCATTTGCAATAACACAGACTAAATGGTGGACAGATGATTTTTGACAGATAATTTTGCCCAAATGGTTATAGATGAGGGTTGATCAGTCTATAGATACAGGTCAATACTCTCAGACTCACCTGTATCTGGAGCAGACTTTAGGGCTGCAGCAGGAGCTTTTTTAATCACATTAGAATAAATAATTTCTTCTTCTTTTTGAGCTGAAAAGTTAAGTTAAACATTGTATTAGCTGTAGTGGTGTACTATAAGAAAACAGAGCTGTCAGGGAAATCAATTGAAACAATTGTCTTCTGCCTTTTTACAGCTGCAGTGTCGTACATTAGACAGAAAAAATATTTTTTTCTTACAGCAGGACATAAGCTCTAATAATCTCAGAATAATAATAGTAGATATATCAATAATAGTCAGAAAATATTATCCAGAGCAACAATAACAGAAGAAAAAGAGGGTTACAATTAGATTATGGCATGGTTCAGTGTCTCTTGTGGCTGTAGAGTAGAAACTGAAGAAAAATATTTCAAAGTTAAAAGGATAATATCTCAACCAGACTTAGAGAAACTTATTAATGCTTTTATCTCCAGCAGGTTAGATTACTGTAACGGCCTGCTCACTGCTCTCTCAAAACGAGGGTTTAGACAGCTGCAGCTTATTCAGAACGCTGCTGCTCGGGTTCTAACTAACACCAGGAAGTACAACCACATCAGTCCAGTTTTAAAATCTCTGCACTGGCTTCTGTTGCTCAGAGAATAGACTTTAAAACAGCACTGCTGCTTTACAAGTCTCTTAATGGTATAGCACCAGAATATATTTCTGAAATGCTAGTTACCATCCCCCTCTTTGAATTCATTGAACCCTCATTGAGCAGAAGCCTGTCCCAGATGTTCTCAGAGTCCCAGAAGGTTCATAAGCAACTGTCACAAATTAGACGAGGGGGCTCTCGGACTCGGACATACAAACATCATGATACAATACACACCCCAAGACTAATATGAAAAAGCAGCACATCAAACTGATCAGCTGAGACTCAGCTACAAGCACAAATAATTAGCCATTTACATTTACTCCAATCACAGACCAAACAGCAGCAAACTAAAACAGGTGGTGCCAAAATTTGCCAAATTCTGCCTCATTCTTTATAATGGAGACACCGCCTGACCATTCAAACTAAAATCCTAATAGTTTTGGTTTGTTTCACATTAGATGACTTAAATTTCGTGCAGGTTGACATGTGTGGCTGTAATTTAAAATAGTGTTTGAGTTTCAACTGCCTTCATCTAAAGGGAATTTTATTTCAAATATAATTTTGTTTTTTTTTTAGGCAGAAATGTTTTTGGGGTTATTTTGCTGATTTCCATCTTGATTTATTCTGAAACTGTAACATTCACATTGAAAAAAATCACTTCTGGGAAATCTCACAAGTGCCCCCTTATTTTGACAACAGAAATATTGAAATACACCTTGCAATTACAGAGATACAGTAAATTTACTGGGGACATGACTTTTTCAAGCAGACACACCAAAAACAGGCTCAGGCTTAAAGGGTTAATGACTGAAGAGTAGTGGACATTTTTTTGTTCTTAATGACTGAAGAGGGTAGAAAATTTGTTTCACAGTTGAAAAATAAAATTTGAATACTAAAATGTCCTAATAGAAAAAACATTGTGCCATTATATGCCAATAACACAGACAAAATGGACAAAAATGTAAATGGTAATGCATGAGGTTTTCAGATTTCAGTCTATAGATACAGGTAAATACACTCAGACTCACCTGTATCTGGAGCAGACTTTAAGGCTGCCTCTGGTGCTTTTTTTATCACATGAGAATAAATCGTTTCCTCTTCCTTTTGAGCTGAAAAAAATAATAACATTGTTGAACATTGTATTAGCTGTAGTGGTGTTCTATAAGAAAACGGAGTTGTCAGGGAAATTTGTTAAACTGGAAACAATTACCTTCTGCCTTTTTACAGCTGCAGCGTTGTACAAAACACAAACTGTTATAGTCATTTTTTAATTTTCTATGGTTAATAATTATTGGGTGCTTCTAGTTCTCTTCTGCTCATGTCATGTCCTTCATGCTAATCCAAACATGAACTAGACATAACTAGGTATAGATTTAACTTGCCACGGACTGAATCCTACAGATTTTACTGCATGATATAAAATCTCATGTATTGTTTACTTTTCGAGACTACCTCATCCTGTACCATTGTCTACATGTTTGCACTTTACTTCTTCTTGCAAGAATTAAACCTGACCATTATTTTTTAAACTGTACGCGTGTCACTCTGAAATTTATATAAAATATACATTTATTCATTTAGCTGAAGCTTTTATCCAAAGCAACTTACATTAATTAAGCTTCTAATTACCAGTGTTACAGCTGGAACACCACTGGGGGGCAAGACAGGTTAAGTGTCTTGCCTAAGGATACAAAAACAGTATGAAGAGAGCCAGAGAGGATCGTGGGACTCCTGAGGCAGCTGATGGGTACCTGCAGCCTGGGTGGTTGGGGAGACAAAAATTCAGGTCTGGGAGTAGTTTGGTGAAGCCATAGGACTATCATTCGGCCTCGAAGAAATCCTGGCAAACTGTCCGGCACCTCAGGAGGGGGAAGCAGTGCCCTGCCAACACTGTTTACAGTGGAGGTGGGAATCTGCTGATTTCAACTGGGGACATTGTTGGACGATTTACATTCCTATAATACATATCTTCCTTGAAGGAATACTTCATGGACCTCCTCAACCCCACCGACATGTCTTCCACTGAGGGCTCGGAGAGGAGAAGGAGCTGAGCTGCAAAGCTCTCGATTTACCGGTCGATCTATGTTCCTACTCTCACCTATGGTCATGAACTTTGGGTCAGGAGCTTTCTCCACTTCTGCTCGTGTCCAGAGTTAGAACTAAACCTGTTGAAGCAGTGTTTCATGCAGCAAAGATATGGAACAGCATCAACTTTAACAGTGTTCAAAGGGAGGTTAAAAACATTCCTCTTTAGCTCTGCCTACATTACAACTTACACTCACCTAAAGGATTATTAGGAACATCATACTAATACTGTGTTTGACCCCTTTCGCCTTCAGAACTGCCTTAATTCACACTTCACTTCCTGCTCTCGGAAAAGGCGGACGTCTCTCTCTGCTCCCTGCTCTGTGCTATCAGTATATGTTTCTCTGTCTTGTCTCGTCTCGTACTACTAAATTTTCTCTTATTTCTTGGACTTTATTGCCTGCTGGCCTCCTAAAAACCAATAAGGATCTCATTATCTGGTCTCTGAGCCCTACTGACACTTTTTTTTCACAAAAGAAGGGTGCTCCGGGGAAACCCATTTGCCCCGGCGGGACCTTTGCGGCAGGCTACTCACAGGACGCCTGGAAAAACTGTCAAGTTCTTTGTTTGGAAGCTCTGTCTGTGGAGGACGCATATCTTTTCAGATTCATAATAGCGGATTCCTGCTCATTGGTCTGGGAAATGCCTTCAACTATCGGAAAATTTGTAAGACAGCTGCCTTTAAATCTACCCAATCTACCCCTGTCTGCTGAAATTAAAAAGTGCTTAAAAATTTTGGCGATGAAAGGAATAATTCAATCCGAAGGCTTAGCAAGCTCTCCCAAAAAGCTGAGACAACCAAACCAGTGACAGGTATCAAGAAAGAATAAAGCAGTAAAGTGGTCACCACCTATTTCTGCCACCTTCAATGTATTTTCCTTTGCCTTGTTCCCTGTTATTGCCCTTTGGGCTGCCTGCCTGGTTAGACGCTGCAAAAGACCAGACTTTTGATCCATGCTGAATCATCTTCAAAATGACTGAATATTAGCTTGTTTTGAGCAGAGCTGATGTAAATTAAGAGATGTATGCAGAAAAAAAGAAAATTTGTAATGTTTATAGAGCAAATTTATTTTTTGCGGTCCTTTTTGTCCTTAATGACTGAAGAGGGTAGAAAATATTTTCACAGTTTAAAAATAAAATTTTTAAAGTAAAATGTCTTCAGAGAAAAAACATTGTGCCATATGCAATAACAAAGACAAAATGGTGGACAAATTAAGATAAATTTGCCCAAATGGACAAAAATGTTCACAGGGATGCATTAAGGTTAAACACAGATTACAGTCTATAGATAAAGTGAAATACTTTAAATAAACTCAGACTCACCTGTAAAAGGAGCAGAGTTTAGGGCTGCAGCAGGAGCTTCCATTTTCACATCAGAATAAATTGTTTCTTCTTCCTTTTGAGCTAAAAAAAAATTATAAATTGAACATTGTATTAGCTGTAGTGGTGTACAATAGAAAAACAGAGATTTCAGGGAAATAATTCAAACAGGAACCAATGGACTTCTGCCTTTTACAGCTCCAGTGTTATACATTAGACAGTAAAAGTGTTTTTCTTACAGCAGGACATAAGCCCTAATTGTCTGTGCGGGAAGTTGAGAGATATTGATTAGAGATAGTTGGGCTCACCTCCACGCACAGCTTGGAACCCAACTCTTCCAACTAGGAGGCTGGACTGTCCTCTACTCTGGAGTTGCCTGGGGAGAGAGGCGGACTCCAGCTCAGCCTCCATGTGTTAGAGTTTACTTTTAGAAAAGTGATAGAAAGGAAGTAGAATTCAGTGTTTGTCAGTCAGGTGTTGATGGAAAAAATGTGTTGTCAGGCGTTTTTTTAAAGATGGCTACAGAATCTGCTGATCTTGTTGCAGCAGTAGATCATTCCACCAATTTGGAATAAATCTGGAGAAGGTATGCAAGAGTGATTTTTCCCTTGCAGAGAGGGATCTGGCAGGAACATAGGTCTGTATTAGTGAATGAAGATATGAGGGTGCAGAACCAGTGGTGGTCTTGATGGCCAAACGCATAGCTTTGAACTTGATGCCGGCTTTAACAACGAGCCAATGGAACCTCATGAAGAGAGGAGCTACGTGCGCCTCTCCATTTTATTTAAGACTACTCTTGAAGCTGCATTCTGAAACAACTGCAGCGGTTTGGTTGTGCAGCAGGAGTCCAGCCAGAAGAACATTGCAATAATCAAGTTTGGACAAGACAAGAGCCTGGACTAGGATTTGCATGAGAGTGCTCTGATAGCAAAGGTCTAATTTTCTAAATGTTGTAGAGGATGAATCTACAGGACCGGGTGGTGCTGGCGATGTTTAGCAGATCACCAGTTACCACTCCCAGATTTCTGGCAGTGCTGGATGGTGTAATGCTTGATGAGCGTAGGTGAGGGAAAGGGTTGTGGTAGGTCTTGTGGCCAGAATCACAAACAGTTCTGTTTTTGCAAGGTTCAGCTGCAGGTGATGGTCCTTCATCCAAAGAGAGATGTCACTAAGGCATACCGAAAGGCGAGCAGAGATTGTCGGATCGTCAGGTTGAAATGACGAGTGGAGTTGAATGTCATCCGCAGCAGTGATAGAAAAAAGTCATGCTTCTGGATGACAGAGCGAAGGGATGTCATGTAAATAAAAAAGAGGAGCGGTTCAAGCACTGAGCCCTGAGGCACCCCTGTATTGAGATGTTGAGACTCAGAGACCTCGTTTCTCCAGGATACTCTGATTTCTCCAGGATTCCTCAGCCTCCCTAGGAAAGTCTATGCTAGGATACTGGAGAGGAGAAATTGTCTGATAGTCAAAGCTTGGATCCAAGTGGAACTAAGCAATTTTCGCCCCCGTCGTGAAACACTAGATCAGATCTATACCCTCTCCAGGAACTGGAGAGTTTATTGGAGTTTTCCCAACCAGTCCACATGTGCTTTATGGATCTGCAGAAGACATTTGACTGTGTCCTTTGCAGACCCCTGTGAGGGGTACTCACGGAGTATGGGGTCCGGGGGGCTGTCTGGTCCCTGTGCGACTTGTTCCTGGCGCAGGTTGGACTCCAACAGGGCTTCCCTTTTTCACCGGTCCAGGGCCCAAAAGGGGTCAGTTTGGGGACCAGGTTATCTCTTCTCTGCTTTTTGCAGATGACATTGTCCTTTTGGCTCAATCAAGCCAAGACCTTAAGCGTGAACTGTGACAGTTTGCAGCGGCTGGGATGAGAAACAGCACCTCCAGGTTCAAGGCCATGGTTTTCAGGCAGAAAAGGGTGGTTTGTCCCTTTCAAGTTGGAGGAGAGCTCCTGCCTCAAGTGGAGGAGTTCAGGTATCTGAGTCTTGTTCATGAGTGAGGGAAGGAGGGAGCAGAGTCGATGTACTGGTCTGTTGTGGTGAAGAGGAAACTGAGCTGAAAGGCGAACTTTATGTGGTCAATATACACATTTATTGGTTTTTATTAGTACATTTTTTATTTCCAATTCCATTTTGATTTTGTCACATAATTAAGGGCATGTGATCCACATACTTAACGTGTTCACACACCGGTCCTGCTCACTGCCATGATGAAGACATGATGAAGACACAATGATGAAACGCCTTGGCGTTGAAATAAAAACAACACATTTCTTTTGTAAAGAAGCTGGTTTAGTGAACCATGTGCTATCATCACAATGTAGCGTTAAAGTTTGAGCTAAAACACAAAGTTTTTGCTTTTTTTTTTTATTTTTTTTTTTACAATTTATTTATTTGTTAAAAAGGCCATAAAGCATCCAGTGCTTTAACACATCCAAGACTAGTCTTTATGGTCATAATAAATGTATTTTTTGATCACACAGTATAAATTGTTCTCCGGTCATTTTTAACAGTGTTCATTTATTATGCTACACATCAGTCAGCAAATTCTAATGGATAATGTAATAGATAGTTAAAAAGTCTAATGCAAACCAAGTTTAGTGCGCAAAATAAAAAGGTCTGAAAGAGGCTTATTAGTTGCAGCTCCAAACAGATGCATTTTATATTTTTGGTGTGACGTGGTTCTTTGGCTCCAAAAGGTTGCCGACCCCTGGTCTGGAACATTCACACAAATGCACCAAACACAGCAAGTGTGAACGCACTGTATGTCAAATGTTTTTTATTATTTTATTCACATTTTTATTACTTGTCACAAACACTGTGGTGAGAGAGAAACTTAATTGACAATAAAAGCTCTTAAATCTTTGAGGGCTTAAGATTATCAGAAATGTAGACATAGTTTGTAGAAGTTTAAGGTGTTTTTCACATCATTATTCACAACATCATTATTTTCACAGGCGTTTTATCACATCCACCTTAGGCTCTTAGACTAGAAAAGAAGAATAAAACAGAATAAGACAGAAAGAAGCAGAAGTGTGACTCACGTTCGACGGTGGATGTCCGTTTTTAAAAACCACTGTGGAGTAGGACACCTGTTCTTCCATGGTTCTTCTGGAGTCTGACATCTCACCGAGCGCAGCAGGACTTTCACCTGAAGCTGAACAAACACTTCCTCTTTTTCTCCAGATGACTCTAGAACAAAAGCAGCTTGTTCTGACGCCTGAAATGCAAATGACTGATATGAACTGTTTGGGAAAACTCAGACGTGAAACCATAACTCTAGTTCTGTTTGTAAAGAGGAAACACAGCACAAAGCACAGACATGATCTCAATGAAGCGTTTTAGAATTAAGAGTCCATAACATGATGCCTGAATATATATACAAGGCTCAAAAGACAACAAGATAAAAACAGGATTTACCATTGGAATTGTGCTTTTAAACATAAATTAATAAATGAATAAGATAATTTTGTAAAAGAACAACTGACTGACTACAGACAGACCTCCTCCGGCCTACTTGTGTCTGTAGCACTGGTGTATGAATCTGTGTGACTGCTGAGGTGTGTTTGGTGCTCAGCCCTCCTCCCTGTCTG
Organism: Neodontobutis hainanensis; assembly: GCA_024349245.1. NCBI lineage: Eukaryota > Metazoa > Chordata > Actinopteri > Gobiiformes > Odontobutidae > Neodontobutis > Neodontobutis hainanensis. The sequence continues at coordinate 13,714 of JALDNG010003591.1, read as the reverse complement.
CTCCAGGTGTGAATGTGTGTGAATGGGGCGAGTGGAAGCATGAGGTGCAAAAAAGCGTTATATAAATGCATTTACTCTCAGGGGTGCACGTGGCAGAGTGGTTAGCACTCCTGCCTTATAGCAAGAAGGTCGTGAGTTCAAAACCCGGCCGACTCAAACATTCTTGGCTGTCTCCAGTCTTTCTGTGAGGAGTCTGCATGTCCTCCACATGTTACTGTGGGTTCTCTCCGGGTACTCGGCTCCTCCCACCGTCCAAACACATGTATGTACAGGTTAACTGGCAACTCTAAAGTGTCCCTAGTGAATGAATGTGAGAGTGAATGGTTGTCTGCCAATGTTTGTCTCTATATTTTAGCCCTGCGACTAACTGGCCACTGTCCAGGGTGTACCCCGCCTCAGGCCCAAAGCTGCTGGGATAGGCTCCAGTCACCCGCGACCCCTAACGGGACAAAGCGGTAGAAAATGAATGAATGAATGAACATTTACTCTTTACGTCATACTGTGAGGCAGGAGCTCTTCCACTGTGCACCCTGGGAAGTGTCACAAAGTGACAAATAAACTTCCACTAAACTAGCAAAATAAAAGCTCACTAAAACATAGCGGTGTAGTACTTTAATTTACTTTAGGCTAGACAAAACACCCATTTTACAAGAACAATATAAAAGTCACAACTTTGGTTTTTGACGGTTAGTACCCTACTTATCCAACAGTGTCTACGGATGTATAATCACCTCTCAGTAACAACAAACATAATCTGGGATTAATTTTTAAGGTGTCATTTTTGAAAAAGCGAGAATATCCACAAAAAATATGAAGTCAGCAAAACAAAGAAGGGAGAGCTCCTGGGCGCCCAGTCAAAAAAGCATCCTTGGAACTTGCTAATATCTCTGCATGAGTCTACGATACGTAAAACACTGAACAAGCAGGGGAGCCACAGCAGGACACAATCAAGGAAGACATTGCTTACTCAAAGGAACGTTGCTGCACGCCTGACGTTTGCAAAAGAGCACAGTGACACTCCACAGTGGTATTGCAAATGTTTTGTGGACCAGTTACTAATTCTAAGGGTTCACTTACCTTTTCCAACTGCCATTTTGAATGTTGAATGAGTGTGTTCAATAAAGACATGAACACATTTTTTATTATGTTTGTTAATATCTTTGACTTAGATGATAATCAACTCACATTTTGTTACTACTTCTGAGCTTTGAATAGAAATCTCTGGCTGTGATTTCAGGTCATTTTGGGAGAAAAACATGAAAACATTGTAACATTTAACTGTAAACAACAACAATCCCGTAAGAATGTGATCTTAGATGTGTCGTGTCATCAGCATTTTTTATAATGTCACACGTTTCACAAATGGAGGATAAATCATTAATATATAAACTGAACGGGACTGGCCCAAGTTTGGAGCCCTGTGGACCACCACAACTGAAGGGACTTTGACTTATGGTAATTAATCTTTACAAGTTGTAAACGATCAGGCAAGTAGGAAAACATTAATAGGGACATGTTTTAAATTACTATAATGGTCATTAGCTGCAGCAGATAAAAAACAGAGACAATAGAACATAATCTGTGGGCTGTAAGTATTTTTAAACCTGGTGTTGTTTGGTTCGGATCACAAACAAGACGACAAAGACCGCACATGGTCAATTTAGAAATGGAAGACCGGTTTAATTCTTGAAAGAATGAAACACATCAGACTCATTAAACAATGGTACATGATGATTTGTTTAATAATTTTACAGCACATGACGTTTTTATTGGTGTACATCATGCCTCTCAGAGTCGTGGATTGACGAGGATTGAGCTGTTGTGAGTCATAGATGTGATTGAGTTTACGTGCCACTAAGTGAACGGTGATTAAAGGAATGTATTTGTCTTGTTTGGATTAGCCTGGCGCCAACAGGAGATACAGCTAAAGACATTAAGTCATAAGTCTACGTGGATAAGAATAGGAAGTTTACAATTTCCCTTACACCCAGAACCCCTGCTAGGGTTGCTCTTTGTCATGTGTTTAATTTCCACTTTCTGACCAGAGTTTCATTTAGTTGGATTTATTGCAATTTATTAATAAAAAACCTACATTACTTTGAACATAATACATTTAGTCATTTAGACGCTTTTATCCAAAGCAACTTACATTAAGCTTCCATTCACCAGTGTTACAGCTGGAACACCACTGTTTGCAAAGTAGGTTAAGTGTAGGTTAAAGACACAACAACAGTATAAAGTGTGGGGAGAGTGGGAATTAAACTGCCAACCTTCCAGCTATAGTACGACCGCTCTACCACTGAGCCCTACAGATACAATTTATTGAAGCACTAATGGAATTGGCTGACTAAAGGGTGCATTATAAAGGAATACCTCTCTCACTGAAGCTTGCCCTGAGCCTAAACCTGATCTGGTTCATTAATATTCAATATAAGAAATGAAACTGACTTTGTGACTGGGTTGTTTTGTAAAACTGCATGATTTTTTTGTCAAACCCTAACATTCATTGCGTTTTTGATTTTCTCAGAGTACATATATCTATATCTATGTTAACTTCAAGATTCATTCATTTTCTACCACTTTGTCCCGTTAGGGGTCGCGGGTGACTGGAGCCTATCCCAGCAGCTTTTGGCTAGTGGCCAGTTAGTCGCAGGGCTGACATATAGAGACAAACATTGACAGACAACCATTCTCTCTCACATTCATTCACTAGGGACACTTTAGAGTTGCCAGTTAACCTGTACATGCATGTCTTTGGTCGGTGGGAGGAAGCCGGAGTACCCGGAGAGAACCCACGGTAACACGTGGAGGACATGCAGACTCCTCACAGAAAGACCGGAGAGAATGTCAGCCGAGAGAATGTTTGAGTCGGCCGGGTTTTGAACTCACGACTTTCTTGCGGTGAGGCAGGAGTGCTAACCACTCTGCCACGTTTAACTTCAAGTTAATAATGCATAATGTACAGAATGACACCAAAAAAGCCTTTGTCTGAAAATTTTTTCTTTGTCTTTTATTCAAAATTTCTACTCTTTGTTTAAGTTAAAAGTTAAAAACAAATAAAAACATTTGTGGTCAAACCTTTGGAGCTGTGTTTGAATAATTACAGGCTCTATTCTCTGGGATCTGTTCATTATACATATAACAATATCATAATAATACCAATGTAAACTTTCTGGTGATAAAAAACTGTTGACGCTGAGGCAACATGACAACAGCAACAGGTTATAAAAGAGTCTGAGAAGAACTGAGCTCCACATCTGTCTCTGTCTCTGCAGCGAGACACAAACAGCGTCTGCTTCAGTGGATTCAAAAAGAAAGGTGTGTTCCCTCTGAACTGTAGGCCCTAGTGTCTCAGAAACACATTTAGTTTCTGCAGCAGAGACAGAGGCTTCAGCAGCAGCAGATACACTCGATGAAACACTGTCATTCATTATTTCACACACGTCTGAAATAAAATAAAATGTTCAAACTAGAAAAAAGTGTCAATAATAAAATCAATCAGTTTCAAACACACAGCTATGCTTTTATGAGTGCTTTGCTTTCACAGATAAATTTATTCTCAAAGATATTTTCTGCAGGATCCCAGCTCTCGTTCAGAGGTTGGTTTGGAATCATCAACGCTTTAGGACCAGATGTACCCCAATCCTTCTTCATCCAGAACCTTTCAAACAGAAAAACAGTGTTTTGTTCCTGTTAAAAAGAAGCTTTAAAAGTTTGACAACAGAACTTTAATCAAGGAAACAGGAAAAGACTTGTCTTTAATTCCAAATGAAGTTATCAGTGCTGCAGCTAATTTAAAATATACAGTGTTTTATTCTGTGACAGCTCTGGGCCCTGTCCTCTGAAGCTGGATCAGGAGGTTAGAGGTCAGCTCAGGGTTAACTCTGGGTTTTCAGTTTCAGAGGCTGCTTCACTTTCTCTCTGTGGAAACTTACGCTGAGCAGCTAACTAAATCCAGCTAAATAGATCCAGGTGGAGGATACAAACACTGACCAATCAGGGACGAGAAACAAGCTGTCGGTGTCGAGGAGGAGTGTCTGCACAAGCGGCAGCTGACTGTGGCACAAATGTACCGTGAACTAGTGACACTGTAAAGTCATGTCATATGAAGATGTAACTTAGGCTTAGGTTAAAACACCTCAATGGCCTTTTGTTCAGAATGGGTTTTATTGTCTGCATTATGTTGAGATCCACTGATAGACTGTGATTTTAATGCAACATGTAAAGAAAATGTGTGTCCGACCCATACTTTACAGCATCAGCTCTACTTAAAATCCATTTTGAATCTTTCATCTTAGACTTCAGAGAAGTCCTGTCATCTTAGTTTATTTTGTAAATGACCCGACTCACCCCAGAGTGTCTGTCTGTCCATCGACCCAGACCCAGTTGTTGTTGGATTTTTGAGACAAACCAATCCAAAATCCATGAAACTTATCATAATAAAACTGTGTATGATTATAAATGAACTCCTGTAAATGACACCAAACAGAAGTTACTCCACTTTACTTTTACTCAGACTTGTTTTAAAGAAAATCTGAGCTCACCTGTTCCTCCAGTGACTCTATAACCACCAGGTCTGAGATGGGGTTTAGAGTTTTACAGTACGTCTGACTCTGGTCCCACTGTTTCCAGGATGATGCCTCATTAAAGAAGAAGTAACAGTGGTCCTTGAAGGGGATCCATTCACTGAGACACGGCTGACACTCTGGATTTAAATAAAGCAGAGAAAATTAGATTTAGTTTCTTTTATCTGCTCAAACCAATGAGGGCTTTCAGAAGATTACAATCAGCCAGGACTCACGTTTTTGTGGACAGAAGCTGTTCACAGAGAAGTTATCAAACATCATGATGACTCCGAGCGTCCAGTTGAGACTGTCCCTCTGTCGGCTCAGGTCCTGGTTCAGGTTCTCCAGCTCAGACTTCTGCTTCATCAGCTGCTGGTTGCGGTTCTGCAGGACGTCCCTCTGTCGGCTCAGGTCCTGGGTCCTGTTCTCCAGCTCAGACTTCTGTTCCATCAGCTGATCTGTGCTGTTCTGCAGCACGTCCCTCTGTCGGCTCAGGTCCTGGGTCAGGTTCAGCAGCTCAGACTTCTGCTCCATCAGCTGTTGGTTTTCTGCTCTCTGATTGGTCATTGTTATGGCCACTACAGAGAGAAGTTTTTAAGATCAACTTGTTGTGTGATTGTTCAGAAATTAAATAAAGAGCATTTTGTTTGTAAAGATTAGTCAGCTTCACTATATGGTATAAACGTCATGGTGATTTTGTGACCTTTCTTGCAAAAGAGTATATTGTGTTTCTTGTACTGCATTGCAAAAATTGATTAGTCCCTTTGCTTCCAATTTCTTTATTTGTTTCTCTCTAAAAAGGCAGCGTAAGCACTGGAAGAGACACTTTCTGCCGACATTGATTCAGTGTTTACAAGCTGTGTGGACCAAGAGCCAATGGGAGCAGACCTACTTTTATGTGATAAAACCTAATAAAAAGCCTAGGGTACGTCACAGCTCATTCCTGTTAGAATTTGGTCATAACAGTTTCAGTGTTAAAAACAGGAATAAAAACAAAAAAACAATGTATATGTTTACAGTGAAACAGGCCAGTGCTAATGCTGTAGTTTATTTCTGAACTAAACAGTAACATTAATAAAGCTGCATGTGGGTTTCTTTTTGTAAATTTGATTTTTTGGGGTTTATTTCCACTTTATTCCAGTTACTCCATAAACCACCTGCTGTGGTTTGTACAGAAAAACAAAATCATAATAGAAGCTGGTCGGCTTTTAGACAGTTTTTTATGGTCTATCTAAAAAAATTTGTTTTTAAGCCCCTCCCTCTGAGTCCAGTCTGTTCTATTTGGTCCAGTCTATTTTTTAGACATGGCTCCTTTAAACAGTGACTATTGTTGAAACTCACAGTAGACGAGGACAGCGATGCTCAGCAGCAGCAGCACACAGACAACCACCAGAACTGCTGCCAGAACATAGAAGTCTCTCCCATGAACTGCCTTTTTATCTCCTGTTGGAGCAGAACATATGAGGTCACTATGGTTCTTTCACAAACACAAAGTCTCCTGCATGAGGTGACACTGACCAACACTTTCTACGAAAAAGGACTTTCACAAATTGTCAGGAGTGAGAATTCAATATCATCATTCAGAATTTTTTTCTTTTTTTTTTTTTGCAGTGTGTCGTCGATGTCACAGCAATAGCAATCCCTGTTCACTTCCTTCTTCCCTGGTCATTATGATGCAAAAAAACAGTATTCTGAGACTCACAGGCTTTTGAGCTGAAACACGTTGGCATTTTGTCAAACTAGCCATGTGGTAAAAAAGGCTATTTATCAGTTACCTTTTTGCTGTGTTTACACTGGTTTTTGCTTCACTGAGACTAATTCCTGCAACAGCAAATTTAATTTATACAGCATAATTCATTCACTTTGTCATTAAAGTGCTTTACAGAAATAAGACACACTAAAAATACATAGACAAGATATAAAATAAGAAATAAAAAATATTGTAAAAAAAATTGTGCAGATAAAAATCCCTTAGTTTATTTTTACTGAATTTGGGCAAAACCAGAGATGGAGTACATGAATCCTCGATCGGACTCGAGTCCTGGACTAGAATCGAGTCATCAGCTAATTTTTGGACTCGGACTTGCCTTTTTATTGCTCAGACTCAAACTTGGACTCGTTTATTCTTAGACACAAGGACCCGTGTCTCGACTTGGACTTGAGAACTGATGACTCGGACTTAGACTTGGACTTGAGCACCAAGGACTCACAAGTCACTCAGTAACAACATCACACAACCTCTGTCTGTTGTGTGTGTTCAGAGCGGGACGAGCTGCTTTCATTTAACTCCCAGTCCCTAAATGTGACCCAAAGGTTTGGCCTAAATAAATACATAAAAAGGTTACAACCTTAATTGATCTGCCAAAATCAAACCTCCTTTAAATGTGTTAAATTAAATAGGCTTGAACAAAACTAAAATCCCAATCAATGTATCAGTTTGGCTCCAATAGTTTTCAGATTTGTAACTCACTTTGTTTTGACTTTGACTCGACTTTGACCTTTCTTTAGTGACTCGGACTTGCAGTTTAACCAAATATGAGTCGACTCTGACTCAACTTGACATTTTTTGGATGACTCAGGCTTAGACTCAGACTTGGACTAAGTAATAATTATTCCACTCGGCCACAACCCGGACTATTCTTTGGTGACTTCGGACTTGAAAACTGAGGACTTGAAAGTGACTTGGACTTGAAAACTGGTGACTCAACGACAACACTGGACAGAGCTAAAGACAAAGGTTTGTAACTTCCCCCTGAACATTGTTAAAGTTGAGGCTGTTCCAGGTTTTTGCTGCTGAAGCCTAAACACTGCTTCACCAGGTTTAGTTCTAACTCTGGGAGCAGAAGCCTGTCCCAGATATTCTCAGAGTCTGAGAAGATTTATAAGGAACTGTCAGAAATACTGTATACATATTCTGGTGCTAAACCATCAAGAGACTTCTATACCAGCAGTGCCATTTTAAAGTCTATTCTCTGAGCAACAGGAAGCCAGTGCAGATATTTTGACTTTGGAAATGTTTTTAAGGTGATAACATGCTGATGATGTAATTGACTTAATGTGACTGTGACCTCTGGATTTAACATGATTTTTAGATTTTTGAGAAAAAGACTTGAGGTGACACTTTCTCTTTGTTTCTGTCCCAAAGATGATTAGTTCAGTCTTGTCTCTGTTCAGTTTAAGAAAAATATTTTGCATCCACACATCAATCTGTTCAATGAAGTGACACAGTGAATGGATTGGTCCATTTTCAGCTGCTATGATTAAAATTTAAATCTGAGTGTCATCTGCATAGTTATAGTAGGATATGTCACAGCTGTGTATTAACTGGCCTAAAGGAAGCATGTAAAGATTGAATAATAGAGGTCCCAAGATAGACCCCTGTGGAACTCCACATGTCAGGGCCATTTGGTCTAAAACACATCCAGAGATACTTATCCATTCCTCTAATATTTATGACAGGATTCCATACTCCACTTTATCAAATGCAGCACTCAAGTCCAACAGAACTAAGACAGAGACTTTTACCGCATCAGTGTTCAGACGGATGTCATTTGCAACTTTTTGACATTTGACTTTTCCTAAAAATGGCAGGTTGATATGGGCCGATAGTTGTTGAGCACTGTAGCATCAAGACTGCTCTTCTTTAGGAGAGGCTTAATGACAGCTTAAAGCGAAGGGTACTTTTCCACGGCATTCCAGAGAATAACGCATTGCAATAGTCCAGCCTTGATGTTACAAAGGCAAGAATAATAATTTTTAGCATCAGCTAAAGAGAGGCAGGAGTGCATTTTTGAGATATTCCTCAAGTGAAAAAAGCCAAGTTTAGTGACCTCTAATGTGCTGCTGCAGAGATAGTGTGGGGTCAAAAATGACACCGAGGTTCCTCATTGCTGATCGAGACAGTAAGATTGTTGAACTTGTGCCGATGACTGACAGGACCAATTAACAAGAGCTCTGTTTTATCCTTTTTAAGATGAAGGAAGTTTTGAGACATCCATCTGCTGAGATCTAGCAATAACAGTTGAGCTGATGAGTTATCGTCTATCTGAAGGAGGAGATCATTAGTCACTAGGATCTAAGACTGAGAGACGAGAGGTCAGTGGATCCAAGAGAACAGGACCCGGAACTGAGGAAGACAAAAACAAAATATTATCTCTAATATCTTCAATTTTATGATTAAAGAAATCTAAAAAGTCTTGTGCACTAAAGGGAGAGGAGTCTTCAGTTGTTTTTGGTTGGATAAGTTTAGCAAATGTCCCAAAGAGAAACCTGGGGTTATGCCGGTTTTCTCTTATAAGAGATGAAAAATAGGTAGTCTTTGCAGTGCTGAGGGCGTGCTTATAGGTGTTTACACACAAACACCACTTTTGATCATTTAGATTAGCTTTTGACTTGCGCCATTTGCGTTCAAAACTCCTGCAGGCCTGTTTCAAAGCCCGCGTTTCCTCATTATACCAGGGCGTAGGTCGTCTGGTTGGTCTGGGCTTTTGTCCTGAGGGGTGCCACTGAGTCGGTGATGGCTGAGAGGGTAGCATGGACCTCCTCTGTGTAGGCCTCTACTGAGTTTCCAGGTGTGCGGCTCTGTCAGCCGTGTGGCAAACATTTCCATTGCAGCTGCGCTAAAATTTCAGGCAGACACTATAAATTTGTCAGAATTTGAGAAAAATCTATGACTTTTCTCAAATTCAACCAGTAAGTGATCTAAAACAGCAGGAGAAAGAGAGGAGACCAAAAGATGGGAAACATCTATTCCCCGAGCCAAAACAAGATCAAGATAGTTATCACTAATGTGTGTGGGCTCATGAACAAACTGGTTGAAAGACAGGGTTGTAAGGAGTGATTGTAATGCTCTGACTTCAAGACACTTCAAGTGAGTTAAATTTTGGCTGTGATAATGTACCTGTAAAACAAAATGCAGCTTTATAAATAAAACACCACCACCTGTTTCGACGTGCGACCTACCTGTGCATACACATAATCAGGGGGAGAGGCTTCATTTAGTGGCAGAAAAACATTGGGCCTAAGCCACGTTTCACAAAGACAAAGTAAATCCAAGCTATGAGAAGTAATAAGATCATTAATTAGGAGTGCTTTGGAGGATAGAGACCGCACATTTAGGAGACTGATCTTCAGTCTTGATGTAGAGCAGACATTTGAAGGCTGGTCTAGTGGAGAGATAGCGACAGGAAAAAGTTGTTGAGCTCTAACAGTTCTGCTTGGTTTAAAAGATTGCCTCTGAGTTATAATAACATGAGGACAGGATGCTTTTGGGTCACTGACTCTGTGAGTTTTCAGATGTGTTTGAGGACTAAATAACAGATTTAGGCAGTAGACATCAGGATGACACGGCCTAACCAGACAACTAAAAGCTGCTACATTATCCAGTTTCACACCAGCACTAGCATGACTAGCAGGTTCTCTAATTCCTGCGACCTGCTTAGATTCCTTCTGTAGAAAGGTCTTTGGCATTCCTGTCACAAACATTATCCACATGCACATTAAAATCACCTGTGATGACTACAAACCCGATTCTTAAAAGGTTGGGACACTGTACAAATTGTGAACAAAAAAGAATGTAATAATTTACAAATCTCATAAACTTATATTTTATTCACAATAGACATATGTTCAATGTTCAAATGTTGAAAGTGAGACATTTTGAAATGTCATGACAAATACTGGCTCATTTTGGATTTCATGAGAGCTACATATTGCAAAAAAGTTTGTAATGATAGCAATAAGAGGCTGGAAAAGTTAAATGTACATATAAGGAACATCTTTTTGGGTCAATTGGGAACATGCTTGGGTTTAAAAAGAGCCTCTCAGAATGGCAGTGTCTCTCTCAGAAGTCAAGATGGGCATTCCCACAATGCTGCTGCAAAAAAATAGTGGAGCAATTTCAGAAATGAGTTTCTCAGAGAAAAATTGTAAAGAGTTTGAAGTTATCATCATCTACAGAGCATATCATCCAAAGATTCAGAGATTCTGGAACAATCTCTGTGCGTAAGGGTCAAGGAAAACTAGACTGGATGCCCGTGATCTTCGGGCCTTTAGACGGCACTGCATCACAAACAGGAATGTACTGTAAAATAAAATTCCAACATGGGCTCAGGTATACTTCCAGAAAACATTGTCGTTGAACACAATCCACCGGGCCATTCGCCGTTGCTAAAACTCTATATGTCAAAAAAGAACCCATATTTGAACATGATCCAGAAGCACAGATGTTTTTTCTGGAGCCAAGGAAAACTGTTCTGTGTCAGACAAATCAAAATTTAAAGTTCTTTTTGGAAAACTGGGACGCCATGTCATCCGGACTTAAGAGTACATAGTCAACCCAAGTTGTTCTGAGCTCAGTTCAGTATCTCTGATGGGATGAGGGCATGAGTGCATGTGGCATGGGCTGCTTACACATCTGGAAAGGCACCATCAAAGCTGAAACGTATATCCAAGTTCTATAACAACATATGTTCCATCCAGACGTCGTCTCTTTCAGGAAAGACCTTGCATTTTCCAAAATGACAAAGCCAGACCACATCCTGCATCAGTTACAACATCATGGCTGCGCAGAAAAAGGATTCTGTTCTGAATGTCATCTGTTGTATTCTGAATAAAATGTTGAGATTTGAAACTTCCACACCATTGCATTCTGTTTGATTCACAATTTGTACAGTGTCCCAACTTTTTGGGACTCGGGTTTGTATTTGTTCAAATTCTGTGCAGATAACTGCTGAAAGCATTTTACTCATTAATAAAATCATTTTTGGGCGATTTGTTTAGAACTATATTGGGGGCGCAGTGGCTCAGTTGTCCTTAAACCGGAAGGTGGGCGCTCTCCCCAGAGTTCAGACTGTCGTTGTGTCCTTAGGCAAGACACTTAACCCTCCTTGCCTCCAGCACTGGCGTATGAATGCATGTGATTATTGAACTGGTGTGATTATGTTGGAACAACAGATGGAAATTAGCCTATGGCTACAATCTGGCATATTTACATAAAAAAAAAGTGTAATCTCAGTGGGACAATCCTGGATAAATAAAGGTTAAATAAATAAAATAATTTCAAATATTCAATTGATGAGCTAAATAATACTCAGCGTTGTCTGGAATTGAACCCACGTTAATTTTTTGTAAATAACCCACAATTTGCCACAAAAGTGAAGGTATCTGGATGCCTTTGCTTTAACCTTTTCTTTAAGATGACCTGGATGACTGAGAACCTTCACAGACTTGTAACTCTTGAGTAATAAAGGTCATTGAACACCAATCATCTGTTGTGCTGCATTTGGACCTAGTTTCAGTCAGTTTGGTCATGATTAAAGTAAACTTATAAATGCCTATAATATCGTATAAACACAGGTAAATACACTCAGACTCACCTGTATCTGGAGCAGACTTTAGGGCTGCAGCAGGGGCTTTTTCTATCACATTAGAATAAATCGTTTCTTCTTCCTTTTGTGCTGAAAAAGTTGAACATTGTATTAGCTGTAGTGGTGTACTATAAGAAAACAGAGATGTCAGGGAAATAATTTAAACAAAAAAAAATGGCCTTCTGCGTTTTTACAGCTGCAGTTTGGAAAATATCATCCAGAGCAACATTATCAGAACAAAAGGAGTGAAAAATGTTGACAGAAAGAGGGTTACATTCAGATTATGACATGATTCATTGTCTCTTGTGGCTGTGGAGAAGAAACCGGCGAAGCCCCAAACTAGCCAATAGGTGGCACTACACAGCTGTATGTCTGTTAACTTCTGACAAAAGAAAGAAGTGCTGTAAAGACATACAGTTTTTGACTGTGGCAATGACTAAACACTGGAGCATTGGGCTGTATCCACGCGTCTGGAAGCACCTTTATGGAATAAATATGGAACAGGACCATTAGCTTCTAAAAATGTCCATATGTATGAGGGTTAAACACGGATTGCATTCAATAGATACAGAGAAATACTTTTAATACACTCAGACTCACCTGTATCTGGAGCAGGCTTTAGGGCTGCAGCAGGAGCTTCCGTTTTCACATCAGAATAAATAGTTTCTTCTTCCTTTTGAGCTAAAAACAAATAAGTTGAACATTGTATTATATGTAGTGGTGTACTATAGGAAATCAAAGATGTCAGTAAAATCATTCAAACAAGAACCAATGGACTTCTGTCTTTTACAGCTGCAGTGTTGTCCATTAGACACATCAGGACACAAGACCTAATCGACCGTGCGGGAGGTTGAGAGATATTGACAAGAGATAGTTGATTATTGACCTCCGGCTGTATGCAGCCTACTCTGAATGGGAATATTGTTGGAAGTGGAAAGAATACTTTGAATATCTCCTCATCCCCACCATCATGTCTTTCACTCAGGATGCAGAGGGCTCAGAGGTGGACTTGTCTATCAAGTTCTCCTGTTCAAGTTGTCTATCAAGTTGTCCTGTTCATAATTTTTATGGACTGGATTTCTAGGCGCAGCCAGGGGCCAGAGGAGTCTGATTTGGGGACCACAGGATCTCGTCTCTGCTTTGTGCAGATAATGTTGTCCTATTGGCTCCATCAAGCCAGGACCTCCAGTGTGCACTGGGACGGTTTCCAGCCGAGTGTGAAGCGGCTGGGATGAGGATCAGCACCTCCAAGTCTGAGCCCATGGTTCTCAGTCAGAAAAGGGTGGATTGACCCCTTCAGGTTGGTGGAGAGCTCCTGCCTCAAGTGGAGGGATTTCATGTATCTTAGGGTATTTTGGGTCTCAAGCGTGAGGGAAGGAGGGAGCTGGAGGTTGACAGCTGGATTGTTGCAGCTTCTGCAGTGATGTAGTCATAGTACTGGTTTGTTGTGGTGAAGAAGAATCTTAGCTGCAAGGCAAAGCTCTTAATTTACTGACCAATCTACAAACGCGAATCCAAAAAAGTTGGGACACAATTTTATTTCTATAGCACAATTCATACACTGGGTAACTCAAAGTGCTTTACAGAAACAAAATAAAATTTACAAGATTTAGATTTAGAAACATAAGAAAAATGTAAAGCATTATAAAAGAAGAGTGCAGATAAAAAAACACTTTAAGTTGTAGTGTAGGCGGAGCTAAAGAGGAAGGTTTTAAGCCTCCTTGAACATTGTTAAAGTTGAGGCTGTTCCAGGTTTTGCTGAAACTTTAACGCTGCAGATTT
>JALDNG010003590.1:0-25254 GCA_024349245.1 Neodontobutis hainanensis | reverse complement strand
AAATCTAGCTCAGCTTCTTGTTATCTCGCCTCTTCTACTTGGTCGCTCTTCTCGCTCGCCTCGTGTCTTCTTCTCTTAAGCTTGTTTCTACGCTCTTGCGTATCTTCTTAAATCTCCGCTATTTAATTTACTTTCGTACCTTTCAAGCTTCTAGCCCGCAGCACAAACCGTGCAAACGTGAATTTTTCATCTTTTTAAAGACTCAACGCATTGATTTTGTTTTGAAAAACTTTCCTGCTGGACGACGTCAAATTCCTGAGACGGAAGTGAAGTTTTGTAGTCCTTATTCTTTAAAAGAGTGCGCTAAGCAAAGATAGCCCTCGTTAATCAAGGAAAGACAAATTTTAAGCCTCTTCAGCGAACCTTTTTGTCAAAGACGTTAACCTCTACTGCTGGTAAAGGCCTTTCACTCAAAGACAATAACAGAACGCCTTTCTTTCCCGGCTACGGAGCTTCACGGCCCCTGTGGGATCAGTTGTACCACGTGACACCATCTCGTTGCTTGGAAACCATCAGCTGTAGGACCCGCGTGGAAAGTTCTAAAGCGGACCTTTGGACCTTTCCTTCCCAGACAGCTGAGCGCCACCGAACGACAAGAGTGAGTTGAACACGTGACACTGACGTTTGGTGTGATAACACTGTATAATTGTCTTTATAAGGCCCAGCAGAACCTTTTCCCCTACGCCATTCAAAAGCCGTCAATAGTCCTTTTAATTAAACCGTCTAACCGTCCCCTTTACCCTCCGTAACAACTCCAAGTAAATAGCATAAAACAATGGTTAAACTTATGTAGTGAATATGGTCTTATAATAATTTATATGAATATTAATTATGAGAATTAATAATTAATATTTTGCTTATCAAAATATTAATTTCTAATTAAAAAGGGGCACCACTCTAGTTTTAGACAGATCTAGAGAAACTGTTTAGTCTAGTCTCATTAATCTAAAGGAAGCAAATTCTTCTTGTTTTCGAACATTTCTTGATATAAACAGGGAAACATTAATGTCTTTATGGGATTTTATTAAAGATTATACAATGGTGAATAATATGACGGAACATGGTAAAGCATTAAAACACAATAAGGGTTGAACACAATGGGGATACACAGGGATAAACAGTTGCATAGAGGATATGATGAAACCAGGAATGTTTTGTACAGTTTAATCTAGATTAGGGAAATTTAAAGGGACTTTTAACGGGAAAAGGAGATGGAGGCTTCTGGGCTAGAGTTTGGACTTTGTAATGCCGCCAAGGCAGTTGTGTCACGCGGACTCTTACTCTGTCGCCAGCGGGTGCTGGCCCGGTTCGGTGTGGTCGATATCAGTGGTCCGAGACGAGCGCCCTGAATGTTCTCCAGAAAGTTCGTCACTTACTGATGAAGCGCTCCGCACACCAGGGGCCCAGTCACGTGCAGATCTCTTCCAGGGTGGGGGTCGCCGTGCACCCGGGAAGAGAACAAAAGCGTCCTAGTTGCTGTCCAAACTCGCACGGCCTCTCCTCGGTTGTACCGTGTAAAAGTTGAAGTTTGTGTAGGTTATGTCACGGTCCATGAAAGAGTTCTCAGCTGTTGCTTTGCTGGTTAAAACTTGCTTCTGCGCGCACTCTTTTGGGGAAGAGCAGCTGCTTTAGCAGGCACGGTCTTTAGAACAAAGGAAAGTTAACTCGTTTCCACGAGGCCCAGGTTTGCGGCGGCGAGGCAGTCCTACTGGACCGTCCGCCAGAAGGCCGCAGACTCACCGAGAAGGGTGAAAGGTGCGAAGGGTGAAGCAGGCTGCAAAAGGGAGAAGGGCCGGAGGGGCGATTCTCTGGCAGTGCGCCCATTTTATCACCTTTGGATGGGGCGTGTTTTACGGAGAAGGGCGTCGCTTTGGGAAGTTTGACTAAAGTTTAATTGTTTAAACTAAGTTTTTAAACATTCCTTGCTTTGCAATTTCTCTTAGTTTTTCATAAACACGCAAAACACTTGTACTGCAAAGTTATACAAAGGCATTTGTCAGGACATGATGGAAACAGTTACATTTCATTAAAACAGGACACAACCTGCAAACAAAACTAGGATGAGGAGTTCTCGTCACGACTCCGCGTCCTGGAAAAGAACAGTATAACAACAGCACATTAATAAAATAATTCTTTTATTAAAATAACAAAATATCCTTTGGGGAGAAGTCAATAGTTCTCTGTCCGGTCAAACACAAGGGGGTAGTGTCTGACCATCAGAAGTTCAGGGGTTCTGGTGTGATCAAACGCATTCCTACGTCCTTCTTGAGAGCTAAAGAAAGTTCTGGGTAAAGCTGAATCAACAACGCTTATCTTCAGGATTTACAGTCCTTGGAAATGGTGCCAGGATGTAGTACTGGTCCTGAGTCACCTTTGACCTGGGATGCGCCCTGGCCAGGTTTTGTCCTGGTCATGTCAACAACGCAGAATAGTTAATCACGGTTTACTGAAGGTTCCTGAGTCCTTAGTAAAACAGTTTGGAGGTCTGTAAATGATAAAAGACAGATGTTATAATCCGTGTGGATCTGCTACTGATCTGCTACACTTACTTTATTCCACCAAAGGTTCTAACAAGTTGTTCCATGTCAATCATTGTTTTGTGTTAATTACCCTCATCATTTGTCCCTAATTATTCCTTTGTGTCATTTCCCCTG
Organism: Neodontobutis hainanensis; assembly: GCA_024349245.1. Taxonomy (NCBI): domain Eukaryota; kingdom Metazoa; phylum Chordata; class Actinopteri; order Gobiiformes; family Odontobutidae; genus Neodontobutis; species Neodontobutis hainanensis. The sequence continues at coordinate 22,600 of JALDNG010003590.1, read as the reverse complement.
TCATTATTCATTGTTAAACTTGTATAATCTTCAACAAAACCCCCAAAAGACATTAAAGGTTTCTTTGTTTATATTAAGAAATGTTCGAAAACTAGGAAGAATTTGCTTCCTTTAGATTGAGACTTATTAACATAATTAGTTCCCAGAACTATGAATCTGGGTGGTGCCCCCTAACGAGAGAATATTCAGCAGAGCCGAGATCCCAAACTGGCAGATGGCTTGCCAGTTCACCAGCCACAACCACCAGAGGGCGCATTTATGGTTTTCCACTTTTAAAAGTGGCAGACCACTTTTGATGGTTTATGATGACTGACGGCCATGGTTCTAGCCTCTACGAAAACAGTCCGGCCGTCCGGCCACTTTTGTTAAAACGGCTGCTTGGACTTTGGCCACGTATCCTAATGTATATGCGACTTTACTCAACAGGTCAGAGAAAATAGACTATTTATATTATTAAAAATGCACACACATATTTGAAATAGAAAAGGTGTTTTGACAGCTGTTATGATCAAAGCCGTAAATCGTTATTATGTGCTCATCTATACAAACTATGTGTTTGGTACATTACTGTTAGCCTAGCCACTTAGCCAGACTATGAATCGAGCGATTTTTGGACTTAGAACGCAAATGACCACCAATTATTTGTTCTTCATGTTAATATAGTAATTTGTACGTTTTTATACAATGTGCTATTCGTGTTTAGGAGAAATAAAGAAGTGAAAAACATGATTCTATTGTGGTCTCTTTTAATGCCACCTCCTTTTGATGCAGTTTTAATCAGAGGTCAGGTCACTTTCTGAATAGACAATATTTAAATACAATGGCTTCTTATAGTTTATTCTTATAAGTATGCAGTTTTATAATATAAATCTTTTAAATGGCATAGTATTTGCACACATTGTGCTCTACTTGGTTCAAACACTACTTTATTTTCACCAAAAGAGGGCGACAAAGACTTTATTTACTCCATGTATCAATGGTGTATGGGCTGTAGTCCTGCAGACAGATCCCTTGACGAATTGGTCATTTTGACAAAGCCAGTGCTTTAGGTTTAGATTTAAATATCTTAGACTGTTAAAAAATATTATAAACTCCTCGCTGGTAAAAACTAATAATTTAATAATTTAACTGATCTAAAGTAATACACCATAACATATTTCCAACAATTTGCAGCTAAACAAAAAGGTGTTTTAAAAGGTGTTTTAAAAGTGGAAAACCACTTTTAAAAGTGGCAAGCCATAAATGTGCCCTCTGGTGGTTGTGGCAGGTGAACTGACAAGCCATTTGCCAGTTTGGGATCTCGGCATCTCTCAAAATATTTTGACATCAAAATATGAATTTATTAATTTACATAATTTATATTCATATTGATTATTAATTAATAGATATTCACTGTAGGAGCCAGAATGGTATATATTATTCGTCTACGGATTGCATTTGTCTGGTTGCCAGGGTGAGGTGTGGGTCATGTGGGTGTAGGCGGTGACAGCTCTTGGTTTCAAAGGTGGCACTCATTGTCACTCAGGTATAGGAGGAGAGAGGGAAGCGGGTAGCCGTAGTATTTGTTGACCGCAAGCGCTTGCTAAACATTCACAATCTGAAGTATTTTACAACTGTGTACATGTGCCAACTGAGCAGTCAATTAAATAAACCGTACAAGCATCCATTCTGGGACTCGGTGTCAATGTGTTTAAGCCGCAGCTCGTCACGCAATATACAGGACCCGTACTCGGCCTCTCCAAGCGACGAAGGAAACTAAGGAGTCGCTGCTACATTCACTACACCTTATACACACTGAGGAAACGCTGCAAAGTAAAAGTACTTACTTTAAATGCCATCACTGCTTCTGGTCGCTGGAAGTACCTCAGGACAAAGATGGCTTTGCAGCAGTACCGGAACATCATCATTTGGTCTTCTTTCAAATGCTGCTGGTCCTGGAGCTCCTGTGGATGCCCAGCATGTCCGCCTCTGATACTGAGGACTCTCTGGCAGTCTTGGAGAGTCGGCTGAACAGGCCTAGAATGATTAGATGAAAAAACAAAAAAAAACAAATAAGCCATTGTTCCAATATTAAATTTAATGACTCTGCATTAAATGAAAAGTAACTAGTACTAGTGGATAACAAATCACTTGCAGCGCCTGGTGGTCAGTGATGGGATTCAACCTGTGCCTCCTGTGCAGCCTCAGGGTCATTCAGGATCAAAAAATGTCTTTCACGCAGGTCTTCCAGAAGAGCCTTTCTGGATGCCTCATCGGGTACCGCTTGACCATGGCATTGTAGTCCCAGGTTCTGCCTCGAAGGGTCCAGGCCTTCATGGACTTTTGGCTCTCTCCACCTCTGCTTTCCTCTCCTCACCAGTCTGGTTCTTCATGCAGAACATCAACACGTGGTTAGGCAGCATCTCCTGTGGCTTGAAACACTGCAAAGAAAAGGAAATGATGCGACGATCTTTGTCGTTGCAAGAGAAAGAAAAAATATTCAATACAACAACAAGCAAATAACCAATGCCTGTAATACACACAAACATAGAGTCCATTGAAATACTAATGAGTTGGGTCACTGCTACTTAAGTTGATTTATACACAGAAACACAAAGTAAATGTAATGTGGATAATTGGCCGTCCATCCTTCTGCCTTTATGACTTTAGCCATCTTCACTGCAGTTGGGTCCAGTTTTGAGCATTTTGCTGTCAGCGAGAACATTCCACTCGCCGTCTCTTCTCTGCCCTGGGGTCCTCTTCGCCAGAGTCGTCAGACGAGGAGCTGCAAAATTAAAAAAGGTTTTAAGGTTACACACTGACAAACTGATGGATGAGCATTGAGAGACATAATTAGAACTGTTTCAGATAACTGCATACCGTGTCAGCGAGCTGAGCAGGTTTCAAGTGGCCACAACAGTGTCCAGGGTCTTCATCCAGTAGTGCTGGTTTGCCACTGCCGTCCGAATGGGCCATGTAGGGGGCCACAGACGCCTTCTGCTCCTCTGTGAAGTTGGCAGCCACATCTGTCTCCACGGTCCTGCGTATCTGCTGGCTCGGGATGTTTGGCAGTTTGTAGCTGCAATGGGGCAGAAATATGAGATGAAACTCCCAAATTTGAATCATTTTCTTTGAGGCTGAGCCGTTTAATAAATGCACAAATACGTTATTAGTTGAATGCTAATCCAACATAAACTTTTAGGTCTTATGGACTGCTGTTAATACTTACTGTTGGTGCGGACGAGCGAGGTCATTGGTTGCACTTCTAATCTTGGTGCCCGACGATGACACAAACAACTTGTTAGACTTGAGCCATGTGTAGTATGCGTCCAGCATCTGCAAAGACAAAAAAAAATACATCTGATAATATCTGTTGGTTCATTGCTGGTGACACTATGTTTCATGGTAAGGCAATTTAGCCTGTACAAAGTGTACTTACTGCTGCCTCCTCCATTGTGAGGGCAAACACGGCAATCTGCATTGTCGCAGTCTTGTGTTCACTTACTGCAACACACACCTTTCCACCAGAATTTTTTCTTGTCCCACTCTGCTGTCCATAAAAACAAAAAACAAAAAAAAACCCACAGTAAATAACTGACATAAACGTCCTCTTTGCAGACTACCTAATATAATCTGTTTAGGCTGATGCCCCCACAAAAACTGAGGTATTACTGACACTTACTGTTATTCCCTCCAATGCTCCTGGTCTCTGGAAGTGGCCGAGGATCAGGATTGCTTCACACTAATACCGGAACATGGTCTTTTCCTCTGAAGCCATGTGGTCACCTTCCAGTAGACTCCCATAAATGGACAGCATGTCTTTCTTGGCCTTCTGGAGGACGGCCTGGCACTCCTGAAGGCTCTTCTCGCCCTCTGCTAACCGGTCATACCTAGAATGACATACAAGACCACAATGCGTCGGAGAACTACACATGTCTGTATCACATAACCCCATATGTACAGCCAGCACATAAGTACTATCAACATGGAGGAAGTCATTAAAGAAAAACAAATGGAAAGCAGATTAGCAACTGACCTCTTTTTTCACATGACCTTGCTGTTGGACTTGGCCACTGGCTTTCTGATGGAAGAGGAGGTCGATGTAGGCTTGGCACTTCCTGTAGAAGTCAGGATCTGCTGCAGCCAAGCTCAGGTGGGTCTTCAAACACTGAACAAACCGGATCATGTTTTGATATAGTTCAGAATGGTGGCTGGGCCCATGTAAGCGCCGGAGTTGGGTGAGGTAATCTTTGGTCTCAGTGGACAGTGGAAGTCCAAGCTGACTTCATCCCCACTTGGCTGGATGTACCTCAGCATCCTGGAGACGTTGGCAGTTTGGGACCAGCAGGGTGTTGATCAAGTAGCCCTTGAAGTAGAGCTTTCGAGAGCCCCATTTGTGTCATCTTGACCCTGAGATTTATGCTGTACTGAGCTTGATCTCTGAAAAATACAGACAGAAGAAAATGAGCTCAAACCTTGCAGTTTGTTCACAGTTTCTGGACTGATGTGTGCGAGGTTTAGAACTTACTTTTGCCATGTTCGGTCGCTTGGATCGGTGGTGCTGCCTTCGATGCTGCTATCCTCCACCACCGAGACGCCACCGGCCGCTCGAGAGCTGACACCGGCCGCTCGAGAGCTGACACCGGCTGCTACAGAAGGTTCACTGGCTGTGGGAACGGCAGCCGTGCTGGTGAGCCTCTCTTCGTACTCCAGGTCTGCTTGGTTAGAAGCATTAGCCACAAAACTTTCTTTGGAGGAGCTCTTCCAGAAGAGCCAGCCTAGACGGTTTGTAGGGGTAACGTTTGAGCATTTCCTTGTAGTCCCAGCTCCGGGCTTGCCGTGGCCACACCTTCGCAGACTCCTTGGCTCTCTTTGCCTCCTTCTGCTGTTCTTTGGTTGCATTTCCTTTCATGCAAACTTTGCTCAGATGCATCGTCAGCATGTCCTGTGGTTTTTCACACAGCAAGTGTGCTTGAACTGGACGCACTTGACCTCCCTCCTCCCTTTTTCCAAGATAGGTCACTGTTGCTTGCCCAAACTCACATTTTGACAAGTTAACTGTTAATTTGTACTGTAATGTGCTCCACTCACAAAGACGAACAAACCACCAAGTTATCAAGATATGCTTCACAAAAAGACAATACAGACAACTCTACATGCATAAGCCTCTGAAATGTGGCGGGCGCATTACACATGCCAAAGGCCATAACAGAATACTGAAGGAAGTCATCAGGTGTAATTGGCACGTTCAGTTAAAGGAACCTGCATCAATATCATGACTGAGCACATGAGTCTGAGAGGGCACATCAGCAAACAGTGACCTATTGGACTGAATTACATTCATCATTTCATTCTGCTGAGAATCTAAAAGGTGGAACAATAAAACTGACAAACTATTTAACGCCTCTGATTTGGAAAATTTACCCTTAGTCAAAGCCCGGACCACGAGTCATTTTCAATTTCAGCACCGGACAGCTCTTGTTTACCAGCTGCTAATTTGCGGCTTGGAGCGTTCAGCACCGGACTACGGTGGCGAAGCAGCTCAACACGCTGCAAATGAAGAAAGCACCAGCAAATAAAGAAAACATCTTCATCAGTTTGACAACACGCGCAAAAGTTCACAACACATACAAATACAAAACGCTGCTAATCCTCACAACACATGCAAATACAAATACGCTGCAAATAACACAGACCACAACGAAAATGTTTTAAGGAGACTCCTTTGAGTGACGAACCCCTAATGGGACCTGCTTATTGTTTACTCGCCTGTCGCGTTGTTGTCAGTGTTGTCACTGACATGAAAGGTGAGGTTTTTTTTTTTTTTCACTTTCAGATCATGATCGTATAATTGCTTTGTCATTTGGATATTGTTGGCCTAAATATATTGTTCGTCACTCAAAGGAGTCTCCTTAAAACATTTCCGTTGTGGTCTGTGTTATTTGCAGCGCGTTTTTGTATTTGCAGCGTGTTTTTGTATTTGCATGTGTTGTGAACCTTTGCAGCGCGTGTGTTGTCAAACTGACCACCAAGGACGAGTCATTTTGGTCATAATAAGATTTTAACATGTTCACATGGCAAAGGCGTGTGCCACGCTGGCGGTCAGGTGTGAAAATCAAGTAGTCTCTGTCACCCAGTTTCTTTTTCACAACATAACATTACCTCAGGCAGTAAGGGTTGCAGTAACACATCCAGCACCAGCAGTGACAACAATCTCTCTCTGAACGTGGAGAAGACGAAGGAGATTGTTGTTGACTTCAGGAGAGCGCACACTCAGCATGTTCCTCTGACCATCAACGGTGCGACTGTGGAGAGAGTGAACAGCACCAAGTTCCTGGGTGTGCACATCGCAGAGGACGTCTCGTGGACTGAAAACACAGCAGAACTGGCCAAGAAATCTCAACAGCGTCTCTACTTCCTCTGCAAACTGAGGAGAGCCAGAGCCCCACCCCCCATCATGTACACCTTCTACTGAGGCACCATCGAGAGCATCCTGTCGAGCTGCATCACTGTGTGGTACGGCGCCTGCAACGCGCCCTGCCGAAAGACTCTGCAATGCATAGTGAGAGCAGCTGAGAAGATCATTGGTGTCTCTTTCCTCCCTCCAGCAAATTTACAGAACACGCCTCATCCGCAAAGCCCTCTGCATTGCACGTGATCCCACCCACCCATCTTCTCCAGCCTGCTGCCATCAGGAGGAGAGGACCAGCAGACTGAAGGACAGCTTACTCCACCAGGCTGTCAGGGAGCTGAACTCACTCCTGAACCTTTTCTGCCACAGGCACCTCTGAACTATGACCCCTACCCACACTAATATATGATGACATGCACCAGTCACTTTGTGCAGCATTGGTCTGCTCACGACCTCATTCTCCATGGAACTGCCATCATTCCACTAAATCATCAGTCAGTTAAATAACTGCTCTTGAGCCCACTTCAATCAGACTTAATAAGCTTTTGTTTTTGCACTAAAAAACTTTTATCTGCACTGTTGCTCACTTCATTGATTTGCACACTGCCTTTTGCCTTGCGCTGCTTTATTTTAATTTATTTAACTTTATTTTTTATTTTATTATGCCTTTATTAACATTCTCTTACTGTATAATTGTACAGTTGTATTTACACTTTATATTTTGATCTAGATTTTTTAGGCTTTAATGTTATGTTATCTGTGTGCACCGGGGTCTGAGTGTAACGCAATTTCACACAAAAGCTCTAATTCGAGCATGCGAATCTGTGTTTGTTGCTCCAATTTCTTTGTCTCCAACATTTTCATATATTGTAGCTCCTTTTCCTTTAAAGCAAGACGCTCTAATTCAACTTCTAGCTCTTTAAATCTAACTGCTTCATCTGCCGTACTACTAGAGTAAGATGTTCTAGGACCTTTAGGTTTGGTGTGTATCAGTGTCAACGTCCCACGCTCTACCAAAGCATTATAAAGTTGAATCTTTACCGTAGCCTTCTTAGCTTGCTTTGTGACCACAATTTCATCATGTTCAGCAACTAGCAAGAGATCATCTTTTTGACACCGATCCAAAACCTCCAAAGTGGGAGCAGAAACAAACTCATCCAGGTTATACTCCATGTTTAAACCCAGAATCAGGCCAGCCACAAGACAAAAGGCTAACACACAACAAACAAAGCTACTCACAAAAACACACACCTGCCAGTCCTACCTGAATTACTCCATTAACTCACAAGACAGAAAGTCTACTTTAACGAGCCCCCAAATATGTTAGGAGCCACGCTAAACAAAAGTGACCTGAACATAAAGTCAAACCACACAAAGTGTAAGGCAACACAAATCAACAATTTATTAATTAAACAGAGGATTTGGGACAAACCAAAAGCCATACACAATTAAAGCTCCAACTGTCTATTTAAAATAAGAATCAAGGGAGAACAAAAAGGCGGTGATGGGTCGGACAAAATGAACAAAAGAGGGCAACAAGCCGAGTCAGCCCGCCATTGGACCGTGGTACCCGACTTAACTCCTCTGTCCCTGCCTAACCAATCCTAACCCTTAAAGTAAAACAACAAACCGTTAAAACAGGACCACCTCGCCCATCACCTAAAAGAACTAACTGAAAACATAAAAGAGGAGCTGAACGTCTAAGCTGCCCCTGGCATCGACAGCAGCACAACCAGGAGGCGGAGCTTAGCCGGAAACACAGAGCGAAGCAGAGGCGAGAAGCCAGTCTCAACATCCTCCTTATAAAGGGTAGCAGCCAATCAGGAGCCCAGACCAGACACACCCCACTCCTCCTGCAGGTGGAACACACAGACATTTACATGCATTTGTAACAGAGTCCTTTGTGCTCAAGTCCGAGGCAAGTCTCGAGTCCTTGTGTTTGAGAATAAAGGAGTCCAAGTTTGAGTCAGAGCAATAAAAATTAAGTCCAAGTCCGAGTCGAGGCACGAAACTGATCTTGATGACTACTCCATCTCTGCCCACAACACCAATGCCCTGCACAAGAAGGGCCAGAGTCGCCTCCTCCTTCTGAGGGACAACATGAAAATAGCTAAAGTCATCCCAATCTAAAAATGTAATTATATAAAATATCAAAACAATCCATCAATATGGCTTACAAGCAAATTGAATCACAGAAATGGCTGTAATTGAGCTGGTTGAAAAAATAACATCTACAATAAAAAATAAAAATCCCATAAATGGAATTTTCATAGACTTGAAGAAAGCCTTCGACACCATTGATCACAAAGTTCTGTTAAGAAAACCTGAAAGATATGGCATCAGGGGCATTGTATAAAGATGGATTGGTGACATTTTATTCTAAATAAAAGAGATTATTTTCACCCAACAAACAAGCTGCTCATAAACTCTAACTTACTGAAATGTAATCACTTTAAAAATTAAAAAAAATTAAAATAGCAAAAATAATGTTTAAAATAAGACAGAACCTGTTTTAGATGAACTCTGCTCCTGACGAACACTCGTGTTCAGTAAACTCAGATCACAACCAACGTCAAACAGACATGTCTGTCTGTTCAGAAAGTTAAACTGTGGAATAGTCTAGAACTAAGACATTAATTTAAAGTTCTTTGTTCTTTCTTTAAATATGTTAAAATAATTCAGTGTTAGTTGTTTTTGTGTTATATTTGTGAAAAATAAACTAGTAAGCTATGATGCAGGAAGGGGCTTCTTGGAATGAAGCATTTGTAGTTGGTGTAAAACCTAATTTAACCTAATATGCTTGGACTAGAGTAACCAGAGCACCAGTACACAGACTCACGCTCTGGAATGGGCTTGAGTCTTTTCCCCTCCCTCCATATGTGTTCCCTGAACTTAGATGAGCATTGAGCTGGCTCACGATGGCTTACTGACTCTAACAATGCAAAAACCAATGTGGGGTTGAAGATTTCCTGGTGGCGTCTCTCACTCTCCTCAAGCTGCAGCTGGATCTTGATGTACTCAGTGTCACCAGCACCAGGTTCTTGTCATAGTTCTTCTCCAGTGCATCCAGTGTGCCCAACATGGCTGTTATCTGAAATAAACATTTAAATGATCAAATGGCCATTGCCAATTTAATTGACTCAAACCTTTATTTACTGCGTGACAGCTGGCCGTATACTTACCTCTACATGCAAAGACTTGAAGAATTGGTGCAGATTTTGATTGAAAGCTGCAGGTCTTGAATCAAGGCCTCCACTTGTTTAATCTCCATCTTATCACCCTCAAAGTCTGCTTCATTGTAGGCGTCTGGGAGCTTCTCTAGTTCCTCAATTTTACCATCTTCACTATCTTGTCTGCATATGATTTTGGTCAAATACTCTTCAAGCTGAAATGTGTCATAAAATACTGCAAAATGCTCTCTATACAGGCTTACAAAATATGTGCATACCTTCCCCATTTCAAGCTCCAATCTGTAGGAGATCTCCGCCGTTTCCTCGACCACCACCAGGTCTTTGATGGGAAAGGTAGAACTGGGAAGAAATGCATCACAGGTACAACTTCCACTACTTCCTGTCTCATTCCTCCTAGCCCCCTCACTCCACATGCAAACACATTAAGGGCGCATATGGGCACATAAAAATATGAGCACATTAAATTACAGGTGCTGGTCATATAATTAGAAAATCATTGGCCAGCAAACTCGCCTCACCTTAACCCCAGAGAGAAGGGTATTGTGAAAAGGATGAGGCAATATGCAGAAGAGCTGAAGGCCAATATCAGAGCAACCTAAACAGTGCCACAGACTGATCGACTCCATGCCACGCCGCATTGCTGCAGTAATTCAGGCAAAAAGAGCCCTAACTAAGTATTGAGTGCTATACATGATCATACTTTTCAGTTGGCCAAGATTTTTAAACATCTTTCCTTTGTATTGGTCATAAGTAATATTCAAATTTTCTGAGATACTGAATTTGGGATTTTATTATAATCATCAACATTTAAATTAATACACTTTTGAAATATATCAGTCTGTGTGTAATGAATAATATACAAGTTCCACTTTTTAATTTAATTAGTAAAATAAATCAACTTTTTAAGGATTTTCTAAATGATATGACCAGCAACTGTATAAACTGTGTTATCCCAAAAATAAAGCTTTGAGAAAGAGAAACCACGGAACCAGCGTTTTGTCTCTTTTCTCTCTCCCTCTGATCAGAGCCTTAGAGGCATGCTTTATCATCGGTAACCCTTCAGAGTCTAGAACTGACATAGCGGAGCACAGAGCAGTCCCACCAGAGACGGAGGGAAAGGAGTTCTCTTCACACATTAGTTTTGTCCAGTCTTTTCACTAGAACAAATGTTAAGAGGCAAACGAGGTTAGTTTGGCTAAAAGAGTCAACAGGTTTGTTAAAAGGACTACTGATGGTGCGTTGTTGCAATGCACAACCCTCTTGGATGTGGTAAAAGTCAGTGCTTGATTCAAGCTTTTTTGGCTAAAATAAAATAAAAACCCACAGTGTTGAGCCCAGGGCCAGGTTACGGCTTGACCTCCTCGTTCCTAGAAGGAGTTACATGTGCATGGGGTGCCATGGGAAGAAAATGTAATTTTTTTTTAAGGAGAACCAGGGGCTGTACCGGGCCCGTGTAGCCCGGACTGAGAGGCCAGAGGCTGGGGAGAGTAGCAGAGGCGGTGCAGCCTGGTGCTGGAGGTCTTACCTCGGGCCAGGCTCCAGCTCTGAGTCCTTCATTGGCCCAGGGACACAAACACAATCATTGTTGTGTGCAATAATCTTCAGTCTCGGGCTTCTCGACAAGCCCCATAGACAGATGCAAAGCCAGGAAAGCCTTCATTTCAGATACACATACAATGTACCGCTTAAAAAACCTGGACTGTGGCTTCAGCTGTTTTGAGGATAAAACCCAATGAGCATAACGGTTAGTCTTTAATTGTAACAAGGTTCCAAAAATTGTGTGTGCTAGTGAGTTCATCAAAAGGCTTTATCCCCTCCTGATGAACTTCCAGTCCTCATCTTCAGTGATAGGCCCGTAGCTATAATCTCTTCCTCGGCCTCTCCTGGGCCTCCGCCTCTCACCCACATTTCTCTTCTCCCAAACCTGACTCCTCTCCTCTCCGTCCTCCTGTGTTAGAAACTGAAACAGCAGCACGGCCGGAAAACCCTCAGCTCCACTGGCACCTTCACTCTGGCTGCTATCCTCACTCTCCCTTATTTCATAACAATAACAAGAATAATACAGTTTATTTATATAGCACATTTCAAATGACAAGCATAGACTCAATATAACTAAGACTTACTTGTCAGAAAGTAAAAGTTCTCCCCTGGAGTCAGAGTCTGCAGCAGACGGCACAACGGCTTGGCGCTCATGTTCTCGTCTCACAATTTCTACTCTCACCAACGTAGAGCTCTCACCGACTGCATTCTCCCCACCTGCCACAACGTGTCAAAGGCTTATGTACTAAATCTGAAAATTAAAATGAGCTAAACACAACTTATCTTAATTTTACACCTGACCTATTCAAAAACACAAAGGTGAGGACGAAGACCCAAGTAATGCTGTAGAGGAAGAAACTGTGTCAGACTCTGAACAAGATGATTCAAATGACCAGGAATAACTCTTGCTTTGACATCGGCCTATGGTCTTGTACGGATTTTATGAATGGACTTTTTTTACTTGAGTATTTAGGAATGTATTTTTGTAAACTTTCATATTATTTTATAATAATAATAATAACCCAGCTTTAACCCAGAAAGTTGAAGTAGACTCTAAACTAGTAATAAACCTGGTAAACGTTGCTAATGAAAGCAATATATTCTGTGTTATAATTGTCAATAGATCCAGTGCATTGCTAATAAGAATCCAAGCAGGATCCAGCTCTCTACTTCTAATGACACTGAGAGCTATGAGCTCAATGACTTTGAGAACTTGGACCCTCCCCAGTGGAGTTGCTTTTTGTTGTCCAACTATTAACCCTACATACTGTAGGTTACATACATAGTTTTACATAGTTAGGTCTGTAATAAAAAATCTGCCAGACCAGATGGCTCCTAGATCCTGCCATCTTACTGAGGACTTCTGCTTCCAAACTGACTGCTGCTTGGTGCTCAACTTTATCAACAATCATTATCGCGCTTCACTGTCCCCGCTCTGTGGAAGAAATCTGTAATCATCCCTGTACCCTAAGTATTTTGTCCTGCTGTTCACAACTTAAGGCCAGTAGCTTTGACATCTGTTGTAATAAAATGTTTTGAAAAGATCATTGTGAACATGCTAAAGATCCCCTGCAACTTGCTCATTTACAAACACGTATAAAACACTTATGTGTTGACTTTTATTCGGCAGTACAACCACAGCTACTGGTCCAGAAATTGACTGATTTGCATGTTAATCATTTTATTATTCAATGGTTTTATTTTTTCTTAACAACTGCAAGTAAAAGTAAATAGTGTTCTCTCTACGGTCAAATAGTCTAACACAGGTGTCCCACAGGAATGTGTGAGTTCTCCTTTTCTTTTTTCACTCTACACAAATGAATGCAGGAGCCGTCTGTGCAACAATCCAGTTCTCTGACGATACAGTGATCTTAAGCCTACCGTATAAAGAGGACTGGTCCTCTGTTGTACATGCATGAGATCCACCATTTAAAGAACTGGCGTGACCACGTCCTTTTTAATGTTAAAAAGACAAAGGAGATGTGTTATAAGAATTTTCTATGTCTTTATATTTATCCAGAGAGACACGGAGACAGATTATAATTTAACAAGCAATGGCCAGGTTTTAATCCTTGCAAGGAGAAGCAAAGCAGACGCACACATATGGAAGATTATTTGTGTCATCAGACTTTGAATTTTAAATACCTGTGAATTTCTAACTCTGATTTTTTTTTTATCACTGAAAACATATGTTTGAATATTTTTGTCTTTGAATTTTAGTGACTGAATTTCAAAGTTAGAAATTTCAATAGATATTATCCAAAGTTTCTAAATTCAAAATAAAAAAATTCGCCGTGTAAATATTAAATAGATATGTTTTCGACCACTCAAATTCAACCGTCGAAATTCACAGTGTAAAATACGCAGTAAAAGAAGTTCATTGAACATCTGGAGTACCGAGGAATTGCAATCGATATTGTGTGAGTCGATCTATCCTCTAGCCAATCACGCAGCGATGACCTGGTCACGTTGGTAAACACAGCAATACAGCACGCAAGCCAGTTGAACAATGGCGGCCAGCAGCAACACTGAGCTAAGTTCATCTTTCGATATCAAAGTTTATATAGGCTAGCATGCAATATCTGACGTTTTTAAAAAAAAAACATATGTTACTTCTAATAAATGTTATAAAGCTCAAGCACACTAAAGAGACTAGTAGTTAAGTAATCACTAGGGGACAATAGCAGCTATGGAGGATGACCATGGTAATAACCTACAACAAACATGGCGGGACCTGCAACTGATGCGCCAAGGGTGCTAAGTTAGATACTGTTTTACTCCTGTTCTGTTGTATTTCTACTGAAGGTCTGTCACATATAGTAGCGATAAACATTTTTGTTATTTCAGAATAGCCAAGTTGAAATTGTCCAGTCAGCCAGGCGTTTGCTGGATTTATTGACTGAAAGGCAGCCAAGTACAGCGGCGTTGAAGCTATCGCAAGGTGTAGTACACGCTTGTGCTTTATATTTTGAAGTCTGACCATACTAAATGTTTTATCGCTGGATAGGAGGGACCATTCTACTGGACCATCGCTTCAAATGGAAATGACAAGGTAAGAACTAATATGGCATATGCCTGCGGTGTGTTTAATTTTTTTAGCGCATTTCCACTGGGATAGGATCGTGCGGTTTGGGCTAATGTGCTGGTCCCCAATACGGCCGGGAGAAGAGGCCAAAAACCAAAGCTAGTTTACTAGCATAAACTTTCAGCTTTTTCTGTTAGTGTAGTACTGCTTTCTTTTCACAGATCAAACTGCAGTCATTAAAGTGTCATATGTTAAACCAATTTGATATAAACCATTTAAAAGTTTGTAAACAGAATGTCCTAAAGTACAGAATGGGGGCTACTGGAGGCATGGTCATAATACATTTTCATTGGAGAAATTGGCATTATCCACAAACTATTACAAATTAAGATGGTTTTGGCAAATGACAACCACTCTGCTACTTGTAGGTAATGTCAGAGCCTGGTTTGAATACATTAATGAATGTACCTCACATAGTATGTTTATTTAATGAGCAAATTAGTATACAGTTAGCAAATTCAAGTTAGTAAAATTCTTAATTTATAGGTTTTAATGTAAGTACTTACGGCTATGTTGTAAATAGTTTTTTTCATTGTCTGTTCAGAATTCTATCCTCACCACAAATGCTAATTTCTTCTAAAAACATTTTAAATATGTTTACACACGGTCCTGGCTTAAAACCAGTATAAACTGGTCTCAGGAATCTCCTAACAAGCTGACTGCATGTTTTTCCCCAACCACCTGTACTGCAACACTCCAGTGGAAATTTGCCTACCTAATAAAAAAACCCCTTAAACTTGTATTTAAATTTTTAATCAAAACTTTTCACCATAGAACATTTCCAGGCATTTTTACTAAAGGCCGGGGAAGAATCGCTTTCCAGCAACAAATGTTATCCCAGCCAAAAAAATCAAGGCACTCGAGGTGTCTTTCTATTTGCTACCAAAGCTGTGTGAAAAACTCCAAGTGAGCTTGAGAAAGTGACCCATATGCAGGCTGGGTTGGGTCCAAGGACTGCTCATCTTGATGAAAGCATGACACATGTTGTAACTCCTCTCCAGTTAACAGATACGGACACAAGGCGTTCTTCTCTACAGGCATTTATTAGTCAGATTATGTCATCCTCGATGCCATCAAACATGCCGTGAGAACTAAAATGAAACATAAAGTCACATAAGTTACAGAAATAATAATATTCTCACAGAGAATAGCACATTATTAAACAAACAACACAACGCCAGAAAGACTGTTAATAAGCCGTCACAGTTATACTTTACATTTACTTGAACACATAATTTAAAAATAAAATAAATACAGATAAATATAAATATATTATGATATATTTAAACGTGGTATTATATTAAATTAAACCTATTCTTTTATGGAACATAAATTATGCAACTGTCTCTGCTGGCAGCTACACTCCCACCAAATCACTGGTGATTTCTTATTAACTTAATAAACATAAGATTCTAACTTAAATCACAAGACTTGGTTTAAGTGAGGTAGCAACAACCAAGACTGCTTTATTCAGCTTCAGGGTTACAGTCTTGTGAATAGGCCGTTCTAGGTAAGTCTGCTTTGTGAGCCTCTTTCCTTTGTCATCCAGTGCTGATTCACTGATCAGCAATCGCAGCTTTCTCACACGTCCATCTTCACCATGATACACTTCAGTGACCTTGGCGAGTTTCCACTCATTTCGTGGTGCATTGTCATCTTGCACGATCACAATATCGTTGACCTGCGCATTTCTGTGTGTTTTTTGCCATTTTTGTCCCTCTTGAAGATTTAACATGTACTCCTTTTTCCACCTAGACCAAAACTCATTGGGTAAGTGCTGAACTTTATGCCATCTTTTGCGAAGATAAAGGTCTTCCCTCACAAAGTCTCCAGGTGGTGGCAAGACTATGGAAGACTTCATCGTCAAAATGTGATTGGGCATAAGAGGCTGTGGCCCAGCTGGATCACTCAGCAAATGCTTTCCGACTATAACAAACGGTGCTACAAAGCCAAGAGGGTCATAGACAGACGCAACGGTTTATAACACTCCTCTTCTAGAGAAAGGTTGTTCACTCACCACTATTCTGAATCTGAACTGATCTGAGGTAATGCACCAGTTAACACCTAGAGCTCTCTCCATTTGGTACTCTCCCAAGGCTAGGTCTTGATGTATTACTGTTTGAGCACACTCTTCTTTGGGGATTGATTCTAGCACCTCCTGGCTGTTAGAAACAAATTTGTAGATGCGTAGCTTGCCATCGCTACAAAGCTGTCTTGCTTCACTGACTAGCTGTTTCGCTTCTTCTTCGTTGACACACTAGTCAGCCCATCATCCACATAAAAATTTCTGAAACGACCTTGCCCTTGTGCAGCAATGTGTTTGAGGCCATAGTTTGCACAGCCAGGAGACGAGGCTGCACCAAACAAATGCACTTTCATCCGAAAGACAGATGGTTCAAGTGGTAGTCCCCATTCTCCCACCAGAGAAACCTTAGATAGTCTTGGTCTTCTGCTCTTACGTGAAATTGGTAAAACATACGTTCTATGTCGCACATTATTGCTACTGGACCCTTGCGGAAAAGACAGAGAACACCTACCAATGTATTGGTCAGCTCTGGCCCGTAAGCAGATGATCGCTCAATGACACGCCTTGAAACTTTGCTGAGCAGTCAAACACAATGCGTATCTTGCCTGGTTTTTGTGGGTGATACACCCCGTGATGAGGGATGTACCAAACAGGGCTCTTGTTGATTTCTTCTTCAGGAACTTTCTCAGCATCTCCACGCGTCATTGTTTCGTTCATGAATATTAAGTAGTCCTTGTGGTACTGTTTATACTTCTCAAATCTCCTCCTCAAACATTTAAGGCGATGAACAGCACATTTCCTGTTGTCTGGCAGACTCGGCCTGTCTTCTTTAAATGGCAAAGGCATTTCACAGTGCCCATCAGGCTTGATCTTAATTCCTTCCTCCAATATTGAAATGAAGCAAAGATCTTCTTGCAAGAAGTGAGCAGCCTCCACGCTTTTTCATTAAAGTCTGACTCCAATATCTTCATAACATTTGGCGGAGTGACTAACTCCTTGACTTGTGTTTGACATATGTATCGGACTTCACTTGTCAGATTAGCAGATGACTGAAGGCATGGCATTACTTGTTTGACAATAGTTCTGTGGCTGCATCCAATTGCATCTCCGTAGTCAACACAGGAACTACCAGGGCCAACAATACTCCAGCCGAGGTCGGTTTTTTGAGCAAAAGGCTCCTCATCTCTGCCTGACACAACTTCTCTGGGTAACAGGGCTTGAGAACAATTGTAACCTATAAGCAGACCAACGTCACAGTTAATTAAAGGAGCGATCTCATCTGCAAGATGCTCTAGATGAGGCCATGCTCTTGCTGTCTTGGGTGTGGGAATGTGACTTAAATTGACATGAATGAAGTCTATTGAATAGGTTACTGGAAGAGTGATTTTCTTAGTTGAATAAAACCCTATGATCTGCAACCCAGTTACCTTCTGACTTGGAATGACTGTACTTCTCAATGACAATGTTGAGAGTTTTAGTTGCACTGGCTCCTTCTGTGTGTCCAGAGCATCTGCCTTTTCCTTCAGGATAAAGGTGGTGTCACTTTGGTTATCCAGTAAAGCATATACGAGAACTTCAAGCTCTGGGCTACTTGTTGTTGACAACCACACTGGAATAACGGTGGACGTGTATGTTCCATTTATGTTTTTTGCACCACACGGTTTGATGTGGCATCCCTAGAAGCTTCCTTTGACTGTTTAGCATCCGTCCTTTCCTTTGACCTCTCATTCTCTTTGACCTGGTCTTCATGCAAACAGGTTGGGTGCTTCTTTTTACATGTGTTGCAGACACTCCTCCATTCACAGTTCTTAGAACGGTGTCCTGTCTTCAAGCATCCAAAACACAGTCCTTTAGTTTGCACAAACTTGACCCTTTCTGAAATGGACCTTTCTTTGAACTTTCGACATGTTTGAATGCCATGGTGCAATTTCTCACAAAAGACACATGTTTTATGCTCTGGGCTTTCTTCTGAGCTGCTTGCTAGCACCTTTGCACCAACATTTCGAGGCTTTGCGGTCTTAACCTTTTCACTATCACCAGACTTCAAAGCATGAAGAGATGTCACAGGGTTGCATGCTATCTTGGCTTCTCTTGCTACAAACTGAACAAATTCACTAAAGCTTGGAAAATCATGTGTTGATTCTTCAACCGCCAGGACCTTTCTGTTCCATCTAGCTATTAGCCAATCAGGAAGCTTGTTAAGCATTCTTTGATTTTCACTGCAGTCATTTAGGACTGCAAGACTCTTGATCTGCAACGTTGCTGCTTCACAGCTTCGTAGAAAATCTGAGAATTCTCTTAATTCAATGCTGTCCTTGGGTCCTATTTTTGGCCATGAAGTTATCTTATCCCTGAAGGCCTTGGCAAGCACAAAGGGGCTTCCATACCTTTCTTCCATGATGTCCAATGCTGAATAGTAGGCTGCATCCGTGCCTAGCAGGAAGTAACCCTCAATAGCTTTCTTTGCAGGTCCTCCAACATATTTGCGGAGGTAGTAGACCTTCTCATTCACTGGAATATTCTTCCTACCTATCAATGTCTCAAATGACGTTTTCCAGTCTTTGTACCTTAGTGGATCTCCATTGAAAACAGAAGGCTCTGGTATTGGGAGATGGCTTGCGTTGATCGACTCTGTTATTGCTTTGGCAAGTGCTGTAGTGCTATCTTCTTGATGAGCAATGGCAGCAGGTTGCACACTTTCAACAGTATGTGTCACCATAGCAGGTTGAACCTGTGTGGCATTTTGTGGTGTTGCCACATGATGCACAGAAAGACTTCTTTGGGTAGTTTTAGATTCTGTTTTCACATGCTTGCTGCTATGGAGCAACTCTGATATCTCTTCATCCGAGCCCACTTCATGTTTGTAGACCTGTAGACCTGCTTTTGCAGCATTCATTTTCTTAACTCTGTCTCTAACCGCTCTAACTGCCTGCGCTTCTCTTCTAATACAATTTTTTGTGCAGCATTTTCTTCTTGCAGTGCAAGCCTCTTTCTGTTCTCAACTTCGAGGTTGCCAAGCTTTTGTTCCTTAAGTTCCATGTCATCTAATACCTTTAATGTGGCTTGAGTTGCAGCTAGCTCTGCTGCAGCTTCCAGTTTCTTTGAAGAGGTCAGGCTTGATTGCTTTGAACTGGTGCTTGCAAACCTTGAACTTTGTGAACATATACTAGACCTTTTGGAGGTTGCGCGTGTAAGCACTGAGCCAGTCTCAGTCCAGTATACTTTGTGAGTAACTGGTATATTTTCTCTTCAAGAGAATCCTCTGCCTGTTCCAATAGCTTTCCTGAGACAGCATCACACGTGTCTACTCGGCGGCGCGTCTTGCTATCCGGAGTAGTGTGTTGGCGTAAATCTTGATAAGCTTGTTTTACACTTGTTGAAGCATTACTGATCTTGGTTATGTAGGTTTGCAGGATTTCAGTGGAGAATGTTCCATCAATTGCTTTCCTAGTCTCTTTTGCAAGAACTTTCTATTTATCATAAGAGGAAGTAAAGCGATGTTGAAGCCTTTTAGTTTGGTTGTCATACAGTTCTTGACCTTTTTCAGTGAGCTCTCGGGTTCTTTGGCTCCTTCTTAAACTTTCCTCTACAGCAGTTGGAGTCGCTACCTCAGTCTCTTTTGATGGGTGCGTATCTATATTAAGGTCTTTTAACTGCTGCTGTAAACCTGTTGCTCCATTGTTAGCATCTGAACCCTTTTATTTGTCTCATACTCGTGCTCAGACATTTTGATATTTATATTTGAATTGGCACTTTAACACCTTTTGTTTAGTAGCTTAACTAAAATGAGCTAAATAAAGTAAGTGACCAAACTGGCTTAATGTTACCAGTAAGCTTTTGTTTACATTATAATAATGTACCTTAACTTTACCTTTAAATTTAACCAAATTACACAGTGTGCTTTGTTAGAAACACTTTCCACAATGCAAATTAACTTATTTTCACTTAAAACAGAATAAACACTTCTCCTTGAAAGCAAATTAATAAAAATGGAAATATTATGATGGTCTCTTTAAATAATTATTTACCCTTAAAATAAATTAACAGTAAATAACTTGAGTTGAGCAATCACTTCAACATGTAAACATGCACATCACAAATTAACATTTAACTTTTAGCACTTATAGTGCCCCTTTAGCAGTTGAAGGTTATTCCACTTCTTAATATTTAACTTGTTTTAAATATTAAACTTCTTGTAGGTTTAACGATGCAATGCTACCGGGTTCTGCTTGTCTCTTAACCTTGTATGCACAGTCTTATCTTTTGACGCTCACATTCAATGTAAACGTGCGTGTAGCTCTGTTGACGGACGGCAGGCGCGGTTCATCATCTCCCCCACGTCTCCACCTCGTGTCGAGCAGGTTGAGTTCTCACTGTAACTCCCTCTCCAGTTAACAGATACGGACACAAGGCGTTCTTCTCTACAGGCATTTATTAGTCAGATTATGTCATCCTCGATGCCATCCAACATGCCGTAAAATGAAACATAAAGTCACATAAGTTACAGAAATAATAATATTCTCACAGAGAATAGCACATTATTAAACAAACAACACAACGCCAGAAAGACTGTTAATAAACCGTCACAGTTATACTTTACATTGAGAATTACATATCAACTATGCATACCTCATTGGCGCATTAACTCCAGAGAGTGAAAAGCAGGTAAAAACAGCAACTTCTCTTCCGTGTCTCTTGTTGAACTTACAAATGTAATAATGAATGACATTACCAAAAGCTTTGCGAGCCGCAGTAAGCTCCGCATGATAGCTGGTGCAACATCAAAACACGCCTGAACCAACCATAACACAGAAAAAATTGTTCCGCTATACAAACCTACAAACAAGTCAGCTTGAACCAAGCGTCTCAGATGGAACCTCCTAAACGGTCCTGCGTAAGGGCGCCGCCATACGTCAAAATACCTCGAAATACGGCAATATACCGCCGTCCACCAGAGGGCAGGCTCCAAAAGCGGAAATATAAGGAGAAACCCAATGGCGACTTTACGGGTGTAAAAAACATGTTTACAGCCTGGTACAAAAGAGGGCACCTGTCTCTAGAGCTAAGTTTTTACCATGTGACAACTCTGGGGGTGAATTTTTATTATTACGTCCGTTTATGCTATCTGAAAAGTTTAGTTTTGTGCATAATTGTGGGTGTGGTTATCTTGACTCGCATGTGTCAATCACCGAGCCTCGCGCACGTCGTGTGGCTAGCTGGCTAACAAGTGGCTAGTTAGCTCCTCCGTGATACTTGCTGGCTTGGCGCATGTTAGGATCAGTGTGTCAGGCTTCTTTACCGTCGGCTGTTCTCTGAGTATTTAAGAAGAAAGTTGTGTAAATGGCTTGCTGTGCTGTTGGCTGTACTAACAGACCCCACAAGAAGTGTGGTCTTCAGTTTTTCGGTGAGTAATACTATTTTCTTGATTTTATGGATGGTTTTGAGGGCTCTTACACGGCTAAATATATAGCATTACTTAGCTATTTAGCCGAGCTAACAACTTTAACCCATCAAAATTACATCCAGTACGGTAATTTAGAATTAGATGTTAATTATAATACAATTAAGGTAGAATTTTAAATGTATTTTTACTGGCTTTGCTTTATGCTTTAAAAAAAGATCCAGATATACAATATATCAAGGCTCAAAAACACTATTTGCATTACGAACATGGTTATTAAACAAGTTTAACAGCAAAACAATATATTTATTCATTTCCGCTGTAATATTTTTTTAAGTGATCGGATTAAGCATGTTATGGCTTTGACATATAACGGGCAAATGAGCGCTACGTGATATAACTGTATTATTCACCGGGTGCTCTACACAATGACTGTAGAAAATACGTAGGCTACCGTCAATGTTCTGAAGCCCACCGCTAATGACTTTTGAAAATAACGTGCTATCATTATGTGTTAAGATAATGTAAGATTATCTTGCAAAAAAAGTTATTAACTTTTTCTATGAAATCGTTATTGCACATAAGATTGCCCAAGCGTTATGTGCATTAGCTCCGTTTGGGACGTGTAGAAGGTGTCTCTGTTGCTCTTATATTTAACTGCCTTCAGAGTGTTTTATAAAGTATGACAACTGTACCTAGAACCTAGTGCTGTTCAATACATCTAAGGTATAAACTACTATTTTAATATTTATAAATCTGAAATAGAAATTATTACAAGCTTATGACCATGATCTTATGTGAAGCCTGTTGTTATCTACCCTAACCCTGCCATGCAATTGTTATTGTAACACTATATGTACTGTACTAGTTTGGTAACCTTTTAAGGTTATAATAGCACCTAATGTGTTTCTGTATGTTTTAAGTTTTCCTCTAGGTGATCCAGACAGACTGGACCAGTGGGTGTTGA
>JALDNG010003589.1:102500-183137 GCA_024349245.1 Neodontobutis hainanensis | reverse complement strand
AACACTTTTGCCTGACAACAAGAAAATCCTGGGTTTGATTTCCAACCAGGGCAAGGCCTGTCATGGCCATAGGCCCGGAACTGGGAAGACTCCCATTCCAACCCAGTCTCTCCAGAAAAACGTCAGTAATGAATGTTTTCGCAGTCTCACAATACGTTGACTATGTACATTTTTTCACAAAATATGTACGTCTGTGAAAATTTACTATTTTACCCAGTCTCTCCAGAAAAACGTCAGTAATGAATGTTTTCGCAGTCTCACAATACGTTGACTATGTACATTTTTTCACAAAATATGTACGTCTGTGAAAATTTACTATTTTAACATTTTTAGTGACATTTATAATCTATGTTTGTGATTATCAAGTGCGAATTGCCAATATTTTGCACAATAGATCCAAATCCAGGGAATATTACAGGGTGAAAAATCCTATATTCAATAAATAACTGCACTGAGCACAACAAATGGCCGTTTTATAATCTACCTGGACACCAGTGTTGAGCTTATATAGACTCCATTTCGCAGAAATAAAGAAATGAAAAGCTGTTGTCCCCGAGCACTTCGCGTTGCCATGGTTTCAGTGCACGCTAAACCCGGGCCTTTCCATTCATGAAATATTATTGTTACGGTAAGTTAGAAATGTTGTGAGAGGTCTGAGGCCTAGTTCATAAATCAATTGAACTCTGGTTTGCTGAGGGGTTAGGGAAACAGGGTTATGCTGCACTGGACAAAATTGAAAAATCCAAAGAGCACACATTACCTCTGTACAGTGAAATTGTATATTTGGCTTTTTATTAATGATGACATTCACAAAGATTTCTCAAAAAAAAACAACGGGTGTATTTTTTTACCAGCCGGAGATAGTTTTGGTTATAATTCAAGATGGAAACATTTTGACGTGACACCACTCCCCTCTTATAGTGACGTCGGCTACGGCTGGCTGCCCGAATATCTCCCCAAAGTGACTCGAACTAAGCACTTTTACTTCTCTCGGAAAGCTATTGTGTATTTCATGTTTGCTTGTTAATTGTTTATGGTTTACGTTGCTATATTGAGGCTTACCAATAAAGCATACAGCCATTGCGCCTGCGCCAGACAAAAACAGTAAAGTTTTGATGAAAACTTAAGCTAGAGTATTTTGGTTTAAAATGAGAGTTGTACTGATCACAAATCTCCATTAAATGTTACTTGTCATTATTGTTGAAGTTATTAACAAATGGTGTCTTGTGTCACTTGTCAGCTAGCTTTAATATAGAGCCATACAACCCATGTATAAAAAAGTATTAATTTGAAAAGCTAACAAGGACATTTAAGATCACAATCTCATTTATTTATTTATTTGTAGAAAAGTATTTCAAAACAATACAAACATTTCATTTGAACATGGAAAAAAACACAAACATTAAATAATTTTATTCTAATAGAAGTTTAAAAAATCCCAGATTGGCTTCCATTTGCGTTCGCTGAAACATAAAGAATTTATAAATTACATAATGTACAACAGTTGTCACATTACCACTATAAAATCAAAGTAGCTAAACCACTAGCTTTGCTACACATAACATTACGTTATCCAGTTTTACATTTATCTTTTTATACAAAATGATGCCGCTATGCACCATCACATTGGCTTACTTGTAAAGCCTTTAAAACTGTATTATTTAATTTAAACTCGTTACTAATATTCTAAATCTAAATTAGTTATTCTGACAGTATTTAGAAAGATGGCACACACGTACCAAGTCCCACATGGCAGCCATTCCACTATCACCTAAAAAATACAAATCCAGATATCAATTAATCAATCAATCAATCAATCTTAATATGTACAGCACTTTACAACAACCAAAATGAAAATCAAAGTGCATTTGCAGAAGTTTAAAATATATAGATAAAGCAATCCCAAAAGAAAAATTACACAATAATAAACAGACCAATACTAAAAATTTGAAAGGGACACAGTGCTATAGTGTTAAAAGCCTGTAATTATGAAGTCTTATTCTGGACTTGAACAGGGCCATGTTGGTGATAACACGTAGGTCTACAGGTGTTCCAGAGTTTAGGTGCAGCAACAGCAAATGAACAATTGCCACACGGCTTATACTGGGACCCGGGAACAACCAAATAATATGACAATGTGTTGGTAGAACTGTTTGTAGACAGTGCATCTCAAATGTGAACTTCAGTGAAATACCCCCCATGTGTAATCTAAAATTTAAGATACTGAGGTATAAATGTAAATGTAAACATAAATATTAATGTAGAGTATAAACTGCTATTGAGATGTGAACAGTTAAGGCATCAATCATACAAAATAATTTACCTCACTTTGTTATGTAGATACCAAAGTGAGGTATGATTATAAGAACTGTAGCAAAGCAAAGTCCAATATATTAACTGTGTGGTAAAAGAAAATAAGATGGAATATATGTTACTTACCTTTTTTCATCTCTTTTTAATTATTTTTGAATACAGGAACATCCCTATGGTGTTCCTTTCATGGCACTCATTACAAGAATTGCTCCCATGCACCAACTTGGACTTATTGGTCGGCATGGCATGTGACTCAGTGGTTATGGGGGTCATCGTAAGAGTTACAATCTCTACAAACATAGTAAATAAAAAAAACAATAAATATTTTTTTAGGGAAAGAGTTGTGTTTCATGCTTTAGCTATACAGTCTTACCCTCCTGTGAGTTGTGTAGTGTGGAGGGTGGTCCAGTGGTTTTTGGTGGGGGGGCTTTCTCGCTTAGTACAGGTGGGTCATTTCTACGGCACACAGTTAGCATGTCCTGACCAGTGCAACTGGGTCTCTTGAGCAATACTGAAAAAATAAAAAAAATTGTGAGTAATACAAGAATGTCTGCTTTTTTATCTTTGGGTTGACATGTGCACCAGTTAGTGTCATTCAAAGACCAAACAGCACAGAGTGCAGCCTCAAAAATGGAACATAGTCATTTTGAGTGAGACCAATATTTCGCTTTTTGGTCACAACCATAAACGTTACATTTGGAGTCAACAAGGTCTCTGATGAAAGGAACACAAACCTACTGTGAAACATGGAGGTGGAGCTGATGTTTTGGGGATGTGTGAGCTACAAAGAAAAATATGAATGCAACATGTTATCAAAAAAACTGGAGGTAAATTTGCCCTCATCAGCCCGGAAGTTGCACATGGGATGTACTTGGACATTACAACATGACGAACTAAAGCACAAGGCCAAGTTGACCTATCATTGGCTACAGCAGCATAAATTAAATGTTCTGGACTTGCCTCTCAGTCTCCTGACCTCAATATCATTGAGCCACTCTGGGGAGATCTCAAACGTGCAGTTAAGGCAGTACAGCCCAAGAATTTACAGGAACTGGAGGTTTTTTGCAAAAAAGAATGGGCAGCTTTACCATCTGAGAAAATAAAGAACCTCATCCACAACAACCACAAAAGACTTCAGGCTGTCACTGACGTTAAACGTGCAATAAACAGTATTAAGAACTGGGGTAGTTTCTGTTGTCATTATGATTTAAAAACAGTAAACACAATTGTTTGACAGTAAATGGCGTCACCCAACCACTAACTATGAGTGAAAAAAAATGTTTTTGTGTTATTATTTATATTGTGGCCCAAAAAAAATCCTATCCTATTTTCCCTCCGCGGGTGGTCTCATCCTTCGAGCTCGGGTCCTCTACCAGAGGCCTGGGAGCTTGAGGGTTCTGCGCAGTATCTTTGCTGTTCCTAGTACTGCACTTTTCTGGACCGAGATGTCTGGTGTTCTTCCAGGGATCTGCTGTAGCCACTCTTCCAGTTTGGGGGTCACTGCCCCGAGTGCTCCGATGACCACGGGCACCACTGTCACCTTCACCTTCCAAGTCTTTTCTAGCTCTTCTCTGAGCCCTTGGTATTTCTCTAGTTTCTCATGTTCCTTTTTCCTGATGTTGCAATCACTTGGTATTGCCACATCAACCACAACGGTGTTCCTCTGCTGTTTGTCCACCACCACAATGTCTGGTTGGTTCGCCATTACCATTCTGTCAGTCTGAATCTGGAAGTCCCACAGGATCTTGGCTTGGTCATTCTCTACCACCTTTGGAGGTGTTTCCCACTTTGACCTCAGGGTTTCCAGTCCGTACTCCGTGCAGATGTTCCTGTACACTATGCAAGCCACTTGGTTATGGCGTTCCATGTATGCTTTCCCTGCCAGCATCTTACACCCTGCAGTTAAGTGTTGGATTGTCTCAGGGGCCTGTTTGCACAGCCTACACCTTGGGTCTTGTCTGGTGTGGTAGATCTGGGCCTCTATTGCTCTGGTGCTCAGGGCTTGTTCCGGTGCAGCCATGATGAGTGCCTCTGTGCTGTCCTTCAGTCTGGCCCGTTCTAGCCATTGATAGGATTTCGTGATATCAGCCACTTCAGTTATATTCCGGTGGTACATCCCATGTAGGGGTTTGTCCTCCCATGATGGTCCCTCCTCTAGCTCCTCTTCCTCTGTTCCCCATTGCCTGAGACATTCACTAAGTACGTCATCTGTTGGGGCCTTATCTTTGATGTACTTGTGGATCTTGGATGTTTCATCCTGGATAGTGGCTTTCACACTCACTAGTCCACGGCCGCCTTCCTTACGGCTAGTGTACAGTCTCAGGGTGCTGGATTTGGGATGGAACCCTCCATGCATGGTGAGGAGCTTTCGTGTCTTAACGTCTGTGGTCTGTATCTCTTCCTTTGGCCACCTTATTATTCCTGCAGGGTATCTGATCACTGGCAGGGCGTAGCTGTTTATTGCCCGTGCCTTGTTCTTGCCATTGAGCTGACTTCTTAGGACTTGCCTTACTCGTTGGAGGTATTTGTCAGTTGCTGTTTTCCTTGTTACCTCTTCAAGGTTGCCATTTGCCTGTGGTATTCCAAGGTACTTGTAACCATCCTCAATGTCTGCTATTGTTCCTTCTGGTAGTGAGACCCCTTCTGTGTTGACTACCTTCCCTCTCTTTGTCACCATTCGACTACACTTCTCAAGCCCGAATGACATCCCAATGTCAGAGCTATAGATCCTGGTGGTGTGGATCAGTGAGTCGATGTCTCTCGCTCTTAGCGTATAGCTTGATGTCATCCATGTAGAGGAGGTGACTGATGGTGGCCCCATTCCTGAGTCGGTATCCATAGCCAGTCTTGTTGATTATTTGGCTGAGGGGGTTCAGACCTATGCAGACCAGTAGTGGGGACAGAGCATCTCCTTGGTATATGCCACATTTGATGGATACTTGTGCAAGTGGCTTGCCATTGGCCTCAAGGGTGGTTTTCCATAGCCTCATCGAGTTTGCAATGAATCGTCTTGAGTCCTGTTGATGTTGTACATCTCCAAGCATTCAGTGATCCATGTGTGTGGCATTGAGTCATATTTACATTTACATTTAGTCATTTAGCAGACGCTTTTATCCAAAGCGACTTACAAGTGAGGAAAACAATGGAAGCAATTTCAACAACACAAGGTAACAAAAACCATAAGTGCACCAAAAACTAGTCAGTTAAAACCTAGCACAGCATACAAAGCTAAGGATAGGAAAGATTTTATTTTTTTTTTTAAATAAGGAATTGATAGAAAGGAAGTTAAGAATTCAGTGTTTGTCAGTCAGGTGTTGACAAAAGAGATATGTTTTCAAGCGTTTTTAAAGATGTATACAGAATCTGCTGATCTTGTAGCATTGAACCATTGTAACGCCATTCCAGAGACACCCATCGCACTGAGAGAAGACAAGAGGATGTGATGGTTAACGGTGTCAAAGGCAGCAGACAGATCCAGTAAGATGAGGACAGATGACTTGGATGTTGCCTTTGCCAGTCTCAGTGCTTCGATGACTGAGAGCAGAGCAGTTTCGTGGAGTGTCCGCTCTTGAACCCAGACTGGTTCTGGTCCAGGAGGTTGTACCGTGTGAGAAAGGAGGAGAGCTGGTTAAACACAACCCGCTCCAGAGCTTTGGCAGTAAAGGGATGGAGGGCAACCGGTCTGTAGTTTTCTAAAAGTGTAGGGTTGAGAGTGGGTTTCTTCAGTAGTGGTGTGATGTGGGCCTCTTTGAAAGCTGTGGGGAATGACCCAGTGGAGAGAGATGAGTTGATGATGTGGGTGAGAGCAGGCACGACAGATGGAGAGATGGCCTGAAGGAGATGTGTGGGGATGGGATCTAGCGGGCAGGTGGTAGGGTGGTTAGAACTAATGACCTTGGAAACGTCCGCTTCAGGCAGGGGTGTGAAAGAGTTCAACAGGTGCTGGTGCAGAAAACTGACTGCTGATGGCGGTTGTTTTCTTTACAAAGAAAGATGCAAAATCGTCAGCTGTTAACTCTGATGAAGGAGGGGGAGCAGGCGGACAAAGGAGGGCAGAGAAGGTTTTAAAGAGAGTGCGTGAGTCAGGTGAGTTGATTAACTTTGAATGGTAGTAGATGGTTTTTGCAGAGGTGACCTCAGCAGAGAAATTAGAGAGGAGAGACTGGTAGGTAGAGAGGTCAGTGAGATCTTTTGACTTGCGCCATTTTCTCTCAGCTGACCGGAGGTTGGGGCGATGCTCACGTAGAACATCGGATAACCAGGGGGCAGACGAGGATGTACGAGCTGGTCTGGATATAAGAGGGCATAAGTTGTCCAAGCAGGATGTAAGAGTGGAGCACAGAGTGTCAGTGGCAATGTTGGTGTTTAAAAGCGAGAGCTCCTCAAGAGGAAGCGCAGAAGAGACGGCAGAGGAAAAGCGGGAGGGACTGAGTGAACGCAGGTTACGCCGGAAAGTGACCAGCGGTAAAACTGTTGCAGTGTCTGGAGAAGTTAGATCGAGGTCAAGAGTTACGAAGAAATGATCCGAAGTGTGCAGAGGCGTGACCTGAGTATGCCGAGTGGAGCAGTACCTTATGTAGATGAGATCTAGTTGGTTACCAGACTTGTGAGTTGCTGATGTGGAGACCTGCTTGAGGTCAAATGATGCAGTCAGGTTATTGAAGTTAGCAGCCTGTGGCTTTCCAAGGTGGATGTTGAAGTCTCCTAATACCACCAGAGGAGTACCATCCTCAGGGAAGGATGAGGAAGCACGTCCAACTCCTCCAAGAAATGTCCAAGCTGACCTGGGGGTCGATAGATAACTACAAAGTGAATTTTATCAGGGTGGGTGATGGTAACAGCATGGAACTCAAAGGAGCTGTTGTCACACAAGGATGATAGGTGTTTGAACTTCCAGTCAGTAGGGATAAATAGTCCGGTCCCTCCACCCCTTCCTGTGAGGCGAGGACTGTGGGAGAAAGTGTGATTATGGGAGAGGGCAGCGAGAGTGGCAGAGTCCTCTGGTTTGATCCATGTTTCTGTAAGTGCTACAACTGAAAGACCAGAATGTTGAACAAAAGCGGTAATGAAATCAGCTTTGTTCACAGCAGACTGGCAGTTCCACAAGCCTATTGAGAAAGTAGAAGAGGCAGTTATGGATGGTGATATAACATGCAGATTGTTATGGTTGCATCTCCTTTTGCGTAAAACAGATGAAAATGTCCGTGGAGAAATGACAGTGGGAATTTGAAAACACATTGAAGAGGAGCAGAAAAGACAATAGACAAGTAGAGAGTAAAGTATAAATAGTAAGTTTTAAGTGCAAACAATTGGTACAAAAAGTGCAATACTCAAGTGCCCTGCTCGGTGGAGTCGAGTGCAGGTAGAGTCGATGGTCTTGATGTGGGTGAGACTACTATCTTAGGTCTTCATGTGATTAGGGCTGCCGCGACCGCTGCCGCGGTGGTTCACACTTAAATACCCGTCTGATTCAAATTGAATTCAGCAGGTCACGCCTCCAAAAGGTCGTAAACAACTCAAACGAAACCAGGTGGCGAGCAGGTGAGAGTGAACGCCGGTGCACCACGTGACAAAGTCATAGTAATGCACAGAGCGGTTTTCTCAGCAACAACACGGCACTAAGCTCAAAAATGACAAGAATCAAATACACTTACACGGTTCTGTAGGCTTCTGCTGCTTAGTTGCTTCATATGCTTTCTTGTAATCAATCCAGGCAGTGCACAGGTTGTCAACCAGGAGTTGGTGTTTGGCTCCTCTGGTTTCTTTGCCGATGCCCTTCTGTGCTTTGCTCATGCATTGATCCATGTGCCCACTTATCTTAGCTGCGATGATGCCTGACATTTGCTTCCATGTTGTGGAGAGACAGGTTATTGGCCGATAGTTGGATAGGACTGTACCCTTTGTGGGATCCTTCAGGATCAGGATTGTACGTCCTTCGTAAGCCATTCAGGGTGCGTCCCATCCCTTAGCAGCTGGTTCATTTGTGCTCCAAGGTGCTCGTGGAGTGCAGTGAACTTCTTTAGCCAGTAGGTGTGGATCCTGTCAGGGCCCAGTGCTGTCCAGTTTTTCATACCTGAGACTCTTTCTTGGATGTCTGCCGCTGTGATGGTAACTGGATTCTGTTCAGGGAGGTTGCTGTGGTCCTCTCTCAGAGCTACCAGCCACTGTGCATCGCTGTTGTGTGATGCCTCCTTCTCCCATGTACTTTTCCAGTATTGTTCAGTTTCCAGCCTTGGTGGGTCGGCTCTGCTATTATTTTTACCCTGCCACTGAGCATACACTTTTGCAGGTTGAGTTGCGAACAGCCAGTTTATTCTTCTGGCTTCATTCATTCTTCATTCTGGCTCTCTGTACCTCTTTAGGCGGCTGGCCAAGGCTTGGAGCCTTTGTTTGGCAGTTTCAAGTGCTTCAGGTATTGGCATCTGGTTGTACCTATTGGGTACTTGTTTTCTCATTGCACCTTTCTTGGCCTCTGTCAGTTGGCTCACTTCTCTCCGTGCCTTCTTGATTTTAGCCTTTGTTTCCATGGTGGGTACTGTTTCTCATGGTTGCTCTTATAGCCAAGCATCTCGAGGATCACTGCTGCTGAGGTGTATATCAGCTCATTGGTTTCACTGATGGTTGTGGTAGGGATCGCACTCAATGCTGCATTCACATCTTCTAGGAGACTTTCTGATGGTACTTCACTTAGCCGTTGTAGTTGACGCCGGGGTTGCCGTCATTCATCCTCGCCATGATCTTGTCTTTCAGGTCAGTCGCTGCCTCGTTCAACGTTATTGCAGTTGTTGGGGCTTCGTACCCAATCTCTGGTTGGGGAGCCCCATTTGTGTTGTATCTCGTCAATCTCAAGTTGTGATAGTAGATGCCGCTTATGGATGTTGGAACACTGAGCTACTAGTTGCTTCGATGTAAGCGTGGACTGTGGGTTTCGAAGTAACCATTCATCCCACATCCTCTTCATGTAACCCCTCTGACTGGGGTTACTGGAGTAGTAGCATTCCAACAGAGCCTTGTTATCGAATCTCGCCCATCTCCGTGTTGTTCTTGTTCCTGTTCCTGTTCTTGTTCCAGTAGCCCATTTGTCATGAAGTTGCTCTGGTTCCCCAACACCTGTCGCAGACCTTGTTTGGCCGGTCGCCGTCTGATCTGGCTTCTCATAGCATTTATTGTCTCTCATCATTTTTATGAGGTAGGCAGTAGCGTGAAGGGTCTTGCCTAAGGACCCCCACTGGATAGCGCCCCGGGTCGAACCTGGATAGCGCCCCGTGTGAAAAGTCGTGTCCTTACCAGCTATATATATATATATATATATATATATATATATATATATATATATATATATATATATATATATATATATATATATATATATATATATATATAGTGCAAAAGTAAATATTCAGAGTTAGGGTGACTATACGCCTACTCTAACAGGCCTACTGCCCATTTTCAAACTTGTCCCTTGTTCTTTCAAATGTCTGTTTATAGCCCCAGTTTTCAACTGTCTCTGTGTTCCTATTTAACCAGTGCATTTATACTTCTTTATTTAGGTTAAGATGTTGATAATGCTTCTATAATTATTGTTATGACAGTTGTCAGCCACTATGTCTGACCCGCCAAAGGACAACAGCGAAGACTCAGAGGAGCTGAAACATTTAGAAGCCATTTTGACTGATGTGGAGGAAAGACAATTAGACTTATTGGTGGATGTTTTATCATTTAAACTTTACTGATTTGAGTTACCTTGTTTTAATATACATTTTAACCGTGGGAAGATGAAAGCCACCATAGCAGGAAGGCAAAGCAAAAATTTAAACACTCCCAAAAAAAGCAAGTTCACTGGAGGAAGAGAGACAGCTATGGCCACCTGATACCTGAGCTAAGATCAACAGCTGGAGGTATAGTCTGGGTAATCTACACACACAATAATTAAAATGCAAAGTTTTCTGATTTCTTTGAGTTGTCTCATAGAAACTGATCCCCTGGATCAGTTCATCAATTTGGGACCAAAGATGTGTATGGTAAAGATTGTTCCAGCACATCTGATGGTTAGTAATGAGGTGCAATGGGTTTTTGTCGTTCCTTTTAATATTTATGGCTGTACAACATTCATTCATTCATTTTCTACCGCTTTGTCCCGTTAGGGGTCGCGGGTGACTGGAGCCTATCCCAGCAGCTTTGGGCCTGAGGCGGGGTACACCCTGGACAGTGGCCAGTTAGTCGCAGGGCTGACATTTAGAGACAAACAATGACAAACAATCATTCACTCTCACATTCATTCACTAGGGACACTTTTAGAGTTGCCGATTAACCTGTACATACATGTCTTTGGACGGTGGGAGGAAGCCGAGTACCGGAGAGAACCCACGGTAACACGTGGAGGACATGCAGACTCCTCACAGAAAGACCAGAGACGGCCGAGAATATTTGAGTCGGCTGGGTTTTGAACTCACAACCTTCTTGCTGTGAGGCAGGAGTGCTAACCACTCTGCCACGTGCCCCCCTGTACAACAAATAACTTATTTTTGTATTTTATTTGTTTTAAGCTCCCCAACTGGAGATTGAAGTGGCACAACAGTCAATTGGGTGGTCTAAAGTTTGATAATTATGTATAGCTTTGTCACTTTATGGTTTATTGAATTCCAACTCTGTTGTTTTCTAGATTCACAGCTCCAATTACTAAAAGATAGCTTAATGGACGAACCTGTGGACTGCACAACAGAACTGCGCAAGACCTGGGAGTTTTGCCAAAATCTTTGTGAAGAAAAATGGGAGATAGCCAGACCCCATCTACTGGAGGGCATGCTCTGTGCTGAAAGAATACCTGAGGAGCTTTGTGATTATTGTAATGTGGAACAGGCAGTAGTCCGCTGTCGAGATTGTCTCCCTAAATCATTCTTCTGTGGAAATTGTGACAAGGATATTCATCAGCACTGTGTTCTACACAACAGAGATTCCATGATTGAAGGTTTTTATAAATCTTTTCCACCAACCTCTTACATTTCCAAAGATAATGATGGAGAATATACTACATGTGAACAAGGTTTGTATTAAAGTCTTCAAATGAAATTGTAAAGCAAGATGTTTATTAAATGTCTTTTTAATTTTTTTCTCAGCAAGACTATTGCCCATGTCATTGCCCAAAGTTATTTGTCATTGTGACAAATCTCATAGAACTGTTGATTTTGGGCGACCCATTATTCTCATAAACATAGGTGGTAAGTGATATAAAAATTATATTTCTTTCATGTTACAATGACAAATTTAGTGTGTAAATCTATTCATTTGTATATCAATATGTATAATGTGTTCTGCTCTCAGGGAGGTATCACTTGTCGCTACCTATCCTTACTTGCACATCTTGCCTGTCAGTGTGGACCCCAAAGGTAAATGACCTTCAAGCAAGTGGTTACTGGCCTGGCCATGTTGAGTTCCGAACAGTCTACACGGTTGATTTGTTTAAAATGTTTGAGGAGTTTAAGGTTACCGCCCCAGGTTTATCACGTCAAGCATTTATAAAAATGCTTTAACATGTTCGAGGAGCTTTGGTCGTGTGAGTCATTGAAAATATCAGTAACCACAAAAGATAAAGATTAACTTTATTTTTAATTTCATTTCGTTTCATTTATGGACCAATTGTTTATATTTATTCATTTATTTATTTTTCCCACAGACTGGCTGAAAATGGATTTTTTGATGGTACTTTTTTAGTGAAGGATGAGGCAGTGAGGGACTTCGTGAACATAATACGCAATAAAGTTCAACCGGTGACTTGATAACTTGCCTACATTTGACTGCTTTGTCGTCACCCAATAAGCCAGTTTTATTTGCAACTATATTTGTAGTGGTATTCATGCAATGTTCTAATGGAAATTCTATCTTTTAAAAAATAAAAATGCTTTAAAGGTTTCTGAAAAGGGTATTTGCGGTACAAGTCCCTCCCGCTTTTCCTCTGCCGTCTCTTCTGCGCTTCCCCCTCTTGAGGAGCTCTCGCTTTTAAACACCAACACTACCACTGACACTCTGTGCTCCACGCTTACATCCTGCTTGGACAACCTATGCCCTCTTACATCTAGACCAGCCCGTACATCCTCGTCTGCCCCCTGGTTATCCGATGTTCTACACGAGCATCGTGCCAGCCTCCGGTCAGCTGAGAGAAAATGGCGCAAGTCAAAAGATCTCACTGACCTCTCTACCTACCAGTCTCTCCTCTCTAATTTCTCTGCTGAGGTCACCTCTGCAAAAACCATCTACTACCATTCTAAGTTAATCAACTCACCTGACTCACGCACTCTCTTTAAAACCTTCTCTGCCCTCCTTTGTCCGCCTGCTCCCCCTCCTTCATCAGAGTTAACAGCTGACGATTTTGCATCTTTCTTTGTAAAGAAAACCACCGCCATCAGCAGTCAGTTTTCTGCACCAGCACCTGTTGAACTCTTTCACACCTGCCTGAAGCGGACGTTTCCAAGGTCATTAGTTCTAACCACCCTACCACCTGCCCGCTAGATCCCATCCCCACACATCTCCTTCAGGCCATCTCTCCATCTGTCGTGCCTGCTCTCACCCACATCATCAACTCATCTCTCTCCACTGGGTCATTCCCACAGCTTTCAAAGAGGCCCGCATCACACCACTACTGAAGAAACCCACTCTCAACCCTACACTTTTAGAAAACTACAGACCGGTTTCCCTCCTTCCCTTTACTGCCAAAGCTCTGGAGCGGGTTGTGTTTAACCAGCTCTCCTCCTTTCTCACACGGTACAACCTCCTGGACCAGAACCAGTCTGGGTTCAAGAGCGGACACTCCACCGAAACTGCTCTGCTCTCAGTCATCGGCCCTGAGACTGGCAAAGGCAACATCCAAGTCATCTGTCCTCATCTTACTGGATCTGTCTGCTGCCTTTGACACCGTTAACCATCACATCCTCTTGTCTTCTCTCAGTGCGATGGGTGTCTCTGGAATGGCGTTACAATGGTTCAAGTCTTACCTCTCGGGTAGGTCATTCAGAGTATCCTGGAGAGATGAGGTCTCTGAGCCCCAACATCTTAATACAGGGGTGCCTCAGGGCTCGGTGCTTGGACCGCTACTCTTTTCCATATACATGACATCTTTTGGCTCTGTCATTCAGAAGCATGGCTTTTCCTATCACTGCTATGCGGATGACACTCAACTCCACTTGTCATTTCAACCTGATGATCCGACGGTCTCTGCTCGTGTCTCGGCGTGCTTGAGTGACATCTCACTTTGGATGCAGGACCATCACCTGCAGCTGAACCTTGGAAAAACAGAACTGCTAGTGATTCCTGCCAACCCAAAGACCCGCCACAACCTCTCCATTCAACTAGGCTCATCAACCATTCCACCGTCCAGCACTGCCAGAAATCTGGGAGTGGTAATTGATGATCAACTAAACTTCACAAGTCATGTTGCCAGCACCACCAGGTCCTGTAGATTCATCCTCTACAACATCAGAAAAATTAGACCTTTCCTATCGGAGCACGCTACGCAAATCCTAGTTCAGGCTCTTGTCTTGTCCAAACTGGATTATTGCAATGCTCTTCTGGCTGGACTCCTGCTGCACAACCAAACCTCTGCAGCTGATCCAGAATGCAGCGGCAAGAGTGGTCTTTAAAGAACCGAGAGCGCACGTAACTCCTCTCCTCATTAGGTTACACTGGCTCCCGGTTGGCGCCCGCATTAAGTTCAAAGCTATGCTCTTGGCCTACAAGACCACCACTGGCTCCGCCCCTCATATCTTCACTCACTAACACAGACCTATGTTCCTACCAGATCCCTGCGCTCTGCTAATGAACAACCTCTGGTTGTACCATCCCAAAAAGGAAAAAATCACTATCGCGTACTTTCTCTGGATCTGTTCCACATTGGTGGAATGATCTACCTGCTGCTACAAGATCAGCAGATTCCGTAGACATCTTTAAAAACGCTTGAAAACGTATCTCTTTGTCAACACCTGACTGACAAACACTGAATTCTTAACTTCCTTTTATCAATATCTTCTTTTAAAAAAATAAAAATCTTTCCTATCCGTATGCTGTGCTAGGTTTTAACTGACTAGTTTTTGGTGCACTTATGGTTTTGTTACCTTGTGTTGTTGAAATTGCTTCCATTGTTTTCCTCACTTGTAAGTCGCTTTGGATAAAAGCGTCTGCTAAATTACTAAATGTAAATGTAAACGTAAATGTACAAGGGAGTGTACTGCTGCTCAGAAATCGCAAAAAAAAAGTGGCCCAAGACTAGATTAGGGAGTGGAAGTTGCTGTATGTTGACATTGCATGCTCTACAGCGCTTTAAACATGTTTCGAGGAGAGATATTTGCATACCCGCTTTATCTCCAAAAAAAGCATGCGGAGTTAATAAGATTGACTTTATTTGCACAGACATCATGTGCAAGTACTATCCCTACTTGCAGAAGGTCTGTGACTCATTTACAGAATTATTGCCATTGTTACAAAACAAAACCTTTCTTTCCGTTATGCATGCTAAGGGACACTCTGCCAAGTGTGAGGTATTTTTACATTTTATGCTTATCTTTAAATATTTACTATTTGAGTGAGGTAGACACTTTTTTATTGTATTTTCATTTCAGGTGCAGTGGGGAGGGCGAAATCAAGATGGAGTTGGTTAGTAACGTTTTAAACTTACTTCAATATCTAGTGGTGTCCTATTTTGTGTTTATAAACTCTATAGGTATGACTGTAGGTGAAGAAGTGGAGCAAGTTAATTCTTTCTTATCCCGTGTTGCACTTAGAACAAAATACATGACTAAAGCTGGTAAGTCTTGTACCGCTGTACAAACATGCAACATTAATCAGTTTTACTGTTGAACACTTTTTCCTTTTTGTCATAGACATGATTACTATACATGTCAGAGGATTGAATGTAAGGCGAAATTTCCTACACATGTACCTCTCTGAAAGATATTTTAAGGTATCTGTTAATGTTATTGACCATTATTTTTGAAACTGTAATGTTTCACCATTTTTACATTTAGAACAACTAATTTACTCTAATTTAACTTGAAGTAATCCGTAGGTTTTCACATAAAATTTATTGTAGACATTAAAGAGTACTGTGGATGAACAGAAACAGCTAGAGACCTCAAAGACTGAGCTGGGGATCACTGATCTTGATCTACAGGGTTGGGTTGAAGATGTGGGTTGAAGATGTTAAGGAATAAGCTTAAAGAGAACGTTTAAATATTGACATAAGTGGCATTTAACTTGCTATTTTACAGCTCCAACTCAACCAAGTCAAGACGATGCAACAGGGCTGCAGCATGTCATGGAAGGGCTGGCTTTAAGCATACAACAAAAAAAAAAGGGACAAATATCGTCAGACTGGTGGGTACACAACATGACACTGTTCTTTCGAAATGACTTTTAGTCCTAACTTTAAGGTAAATTTTTATTATTCTGCAGAGAGTAGCAAGGCCAGACAATACATTAACTCAAAGATTCAGAAAGAGAAAAAAACTAAATTAAATAATAGGTTACTATAACCAGCTGGTGTCAGAGGAAGACGCTGTTCCCAAGCAGATGTGATCCTGACATCAGAGTGTCCTCTGTGGGCGTGGGACAAGGGTAAACCCTTTCTTGGATTACCTGTAAAATGTTTCAGAACTTGTATGACTTTACATACAATAACGTTATTTGTTATTACAGCATCAGACGTTCCTGTTAAAATAAAGGAACAGGCTTTTGACAAATGCTTGTCTGCCGCCTCACAGAGGAAGAAGGAATCCTATTGAAAGAAATGCGGCAGCATTGGCAGAGCCTGTGCCAGCTGTCCAACATGCTAAAATAAAAAATGTCTGGCAAGTGTATTTCTATTAGTACTGTTGCTCAAAGATGAATGATTGAAATTAACTTATTTTTATTTATTTTATTTTTTTCCCCGCTAATCCAGGTACTGCAGATAGCTTGTGAAGGGCTTGCTTGCTGGTTACAAGCTGAACTTTCTAAAACAAAAGAACTCATGTCTGAGGTTCATTCAACATATAAAAAAATAGTCTCTCATGAGGAGTTGGAGGTGGAGGAAAAGGAGGAAGAAATGGAAGAAGATGACTATTTTTTATGAATCAGAGATCAGAGAAAATCAGAGAAAATGAAGATTAAGCTTAACTGTCTTGAGTGTTGTATAAAAATAAATGGGATTGTGATCCTAAATGTCCTTGTTAGCTTTTCAAATTAATACTTTTTTATACATGGGTTATATGGCTCTATATTAAAGCTAGCTGACAAGTGACCTCAATGTAGCAACGTAAACCATAAACAATTAACAAGCAAACATGAAATACACAATAGCTTTCTGAGAGAAGTAAAAGTGCTTAGTTCGAGTCACTTTGGGGAGATGTTCGGGCAGCCAGCCGTAGCCGACGTCACTATAAGAGGGGAGTGGTGTCACGTCAAAATGTTTCCGTCCTGAATTATAACCAAAACCAAAACTACAAACTTGAAACAAAATCAGATACAATAATGAAACATGACCTCAGAACAAAACAGACACACAGATACACTAACAAAACAGACTGACTATGAAAACAGGAAAGGATCCTGACAAGGCCTTTCTGTTTGGAGTTTGCATGTTATTCCTGTGCCTGCGTAGGTTTACTCTGGGTGCTACGGTATCTACTACCACAAAAAACAAGTACACACATTGTAAATGAGCCTTTAACGACTGTCACACCAGGAGTCACTCTGCCCCTTCAAAGCTAAAGACTATGAGACCAGAACAGCCTAATGTGCTTTTACCATTTTGCTGTTCATCACATTACACACATTTAATTTCTGTTCCAGTAATACTTACAGACAAATATTATCCAAGGCAAAGCCTAACACCATTTAGCTTGAGTCCACTGTGCTGCTTTTCACTTTTTTAGCTGCAAACTTAGTTAGTACACAGAAAATACATCAGATACGTCAAAAACTAGCAAAAGCACAAACGGGTGAGAGCACTCACTCTGCAGTTAAACTATGCACAAAGGTTAATAAAGATACATAAATCTCACACTGATGCAGATTTTGAACCTATTCTTTTTAACTGATTTTAGCATGGCTTTTTAACATATTTATTTTAACTATGAACTTATTTATCAATTTATTTATGTCTTTAACATTAAAAGGCAGAACACTCCCTATATTGTTACAGTACCAAAAACAGAAAACATTTAAACACTCTGAGGAAATGTTATTTGGCATCAAGGAATACTTATCAAGTCTCTGAAAGGAGAACTACCATATCTGAAGCAGGTCTCAGGAAGACCCTGGCAGTCCCTTCATTCATG
The DNA here is from genome assembly GCA_024349245.1 of Neodontobutis hainanensis. Lineage (NCBI taxonomy): Eukaryota > Metazoa > Chordata > Actinopteri > Gobiiformes > Odontobutidae > Neodontobutis > Neodontobutis hainanensis. Next base: position 165,519 of record JALDNG010003589.1, on the reverse strand, counting down.
ATCAACACTTATACTTTATAAAACCTCTTGTTGCTGCTGGGAAACACTTTTACAACCAGTCCCAAAGGCCATTTATTCCTGTTGGCTTGGTTATTTTTTAACAAAACTTTTTCTCCTCCTTTGACATTTGGCCTGTTTTCAGTTCACTTTCTAATGCTCTGTAGCAAGTAGGAACGTGTATCGACTGGTAAATCGAGAGCCTTGCCTTACAGCTCAGCTCCTTCTTCACCACGACAGACCGGTACATCGACCGCATTACTGCAGAAGCTGCACCGATCCGCCTGTCAATCTCACGCTCCTTCCTTCCCTCACTCGTGAACAAGACCCGAGATACTTGAACTCCTCCACTTGAGACAGGAGCTCTCCACCAACCTGAAGGGGGCAAGCCACCCTTTTCCAACTGAGAACCATGGTCTCAGACTTGGAGGTGCTGATCCTCATCCCAGCCGCTTCACACTCGGCTGCAAACCGCCCCAGTGAACATTGAAGGTCCTGGCTTGATGGAGCCAACAGGACAACATCATCTCCAAAAAGCAGAGACGAAATCCTGTGGTCCCCAAACCAGATTCCCTCCGGCCCCTGGCGGTCCTAGAAATCCTGTCCATAAAGATAATGAACAGGACCGGTGACAAAGGGCAGCCCTGCTGGAGTCCAACATTCACCGGGAACAGGTCTGACTTACTGCCGGCAATGCGAACCAAGCGCCTGCTCCGGTCGTACAGGGACCGGATAGCCCTTAGCAAAGGGCCCCGGACCCCATACTCCCAGAGCACCCCCCACAGGGCACCACGAGGGACACAGTCGAATGCCTTCTCTAGATCCACAAAGCACATGTGGACTGGTTGGGCAAACTCCCATAAACCCTCCAGCACCCTGGAGAGGGTATAGAGCTGATCCAGTGTTCCACGACCGGGACGAAAACCGCATTGTTCCTCCTAGATCTTAGGTTCGACAATCGGCCGCATTCTCCTCTCCAGTACCCTGGCATAGACTTTCCCGGGGAGGCTGAGGAGTGTGATCCCTCTGTAGTTGGAACACACCCTCCGGTCCCCCTTCTAAAAAGAGGGACCACCATCCCGGTCTGCCAGTCCAGAGGTACTGTCCCCAAACGCCACGCGATGTTGCAGAGGCGTGTCAGCCAAGACAGCCCCACAACATCCAGAGACCCGAGGTACTCAGGGCGTATCTCATCCACCCCCAGTGCCTTGCCACCGAGGAGCTTCCCAACTACCTCAGTGACTTCAGCCTGAGTGACGGACGAGTCCACCTCTGAGCCCTCGGCCTCTGCTTCCTCAGTGGAAGACGTGACTCTGGGGTTGAGGAGATCCTCAGTATTCCTTCCACCGTCCAACAATATCCCCAGTTGAGGTCAGCAGATTCCCACCTCCACTGTAAACAGTGTTGGCAGGGCACTGCTTCCCCCTCCTGAGGCGCGGACGGTTTGCCAGAATTTCTTCGAGGCCGACCGATAGTCTTTTCCATGGCCTCACTGAACTCCTCCCAGACCCGAGTTTTGCCTCCACAACCACCCGTGCTGCAGCCCGCTTGGCCTGCCGGGATTTATCAGCTGCCTCAGGAGTCCCACAAGCCAACCAGGCTCGATAGGTCTCCTTCTTCAGCTTGACGGCATCCCTTACTTCCGGTGTCCACCACCGGGTTCGGGGATTGCCGACACGACAGGCACCATAGACTTTGCGGCCACAGCTTCGAGTGGCTGCGTTGACAATGGAGGTGGAAAACATGGTCCACTCGGACTCAATGTCTCCAGTCTCCCTCGGAATCTGGTCGAAGTTCTGTCGGAGGTGGGAGATCTCTCTGACAGGGGACTCGGCCAAATGTTCCCAACAAACCTACACAGTACGCTTTGGGTCTGCCTAGTCTGTCCCGCCTTCTCCCCACCATCGGATCCAACTCACCACCAGGTTGTGATCAGTTGACAGCTCCGCCCCTCTCTTCACCCGAGTGTCCAAGACATACGGTCGGAGGTCAGATGAAACAACTACAAAGTTGATCATCGACCTCCGGCCTAGGGTGTCCTGGTGCCACGTGCACTGATGGACACCCTGATGCTTGAACATGGTGTTTGTTATGGACAAACTGTTGCTAGCAAAGAAGTCCAATAACAGAACACCACTCGGGTTCAGATCAGGGGCCGTTCCTCCCAATCACGCCCCTCCAGGTGTCACTGTCGCTGCCCACGTGAGCGTTGAAGTCCCCAGTAGAGATGGAGTCCCGGTTGGAGCACTTTCCAGCACCCCTCCGAGAGACTCCAAGAAGGCCGGGACTCTGCACTGCCATTTGGACCATAAGCACAAACAACTGTAAGAGACCTATCCCCGACCCGAAGGCGCAGGGAAGCGACCCTCTCGTTCACCGGGTGAACTCCAACACATGGTGGCTGAGCCAGGGGGCAATGAGCAAACCCACACCATCCCGCTGCCTCTCACCGCAGGCAACTCCAGAGTAGTGGAGAGTCCAGCCTCTCTCGAGGATTTGGGTTCCAGAGCCCAAGCTGTGCGTGGAGGTGAGCCCGACTCTCTAGTCGGTATCTCTCAACCTCCCGCACAAGCTCAGGCTCCTTACCCGCCAGCGAGGTGACATTCTATGTCCCTAGAGCCAGATTCTGTGTCCGGGGATTGGGTCGTTGAGGCTCCCGCCTTTGACTGCCACCCAATCCACATTGCACCGGCCCCTTACGGTTTCTCCTGCAGGTGGTGGGCCCATGGGAGGTCGGTCCCACGTCGCTCTTTCGGGCTGAGCCCGGCCGGGCCCCGTGGGGAAAGACCCGGCCACCAGGCGCTCGCATATGAGCCCCAACCCCGGGCCTGGCTCCAGGGTGGGGCCCCGGTTGCGCCATACCGGGTCACGTAACGGTCCTTGGTTTTAAAATGTCCATAAACGGTTCTGAACCGCACTTTGTCTGGCCCGTCACCTAGGACCTGTTTGCCTTGGGAGACCCTACCAGGGGCATAAAGCCACCGACAACATAGCTCCTAGGATTATCCGGGCACTCAAACCTCCACCATGATAAGGCAATTACAGCCAAAATACTATAAATACTTCTAAATTAAAATAAAATGAACACGCTATGTTTCTCTCTATAATATGCTATATAGTTATATACATTTTACAAGGCATTTTGAATAATGCATGTGGTATGTAGCTATAATATAGCATACTATTCTAACTTTTCTATTGTAGTTAAAAAGATGGAAAACATCACTTCTCACATTGCTCACTCTCAAGAACCCACTGCCCAGACAAGTAAGTGCAGTTGCACATTACTTTGGAGACTATATTTCACTCAAATATTTTCACTCATATTCATATTATATTTTAAAGCCACGTTATAACTCTTACTCTGTAGTTTTCAAGATGGACTTGTCCTCTGCTCCCCTGCTTCTGCCTTCTTCACCTGGAAAGCAGACCTCCCAAGAAGATGCTGCACAGACAAGTCCAGTTATGGCTGCATATTTAACCTTTTTAATTTTTTAAATAACTCAATTGTAACTTTTTTCACATTAATTTATGCATTCGTTCTACTTCTAGAAACTGTGTGGATCATTGGTGACAGTCATGTCGGCGTGGAGCCCAGGGAGCTGCAGCAACAGCTAACTCAAACTTCCACATGCCCGGGTTTGCTGGTTTGGCTTGGGTGGCCTTCGTTGGAGTGGGCTCCTGTCCTTTTTTGAGGGCACGTTGCAAGGAGGATCAGTGCCGGAGGTCCTCGTGATTCACTTCGGCGGGAAGACCTGGGTTTTTGTCCAGTGTCGAGGGTGAAGGTGGAAATGGCGAGGATGTGATGAGGAGTTTAAAATGACTGCTGCAGAATGGGACCCTGTGGAAAGTCAGAAAGAAAGAAAGAAAAATCACACAAAATGAATTCAAGTTGGCCTGTCTTGGTTGAAAGCCCACTCACCACGACTGGTACACAACACAATGTCAGCCAACGAGTTATGTCCACGTTCAACTTGACACCACAAAAGTAATAGTAATCTATGGCCGCGTCCCTCGCAGGAAGCAGGCCCTCCCTGCCACTGCATCAGTACTTTCGCATTATGTGTCCACTGGTTCTAACTGGTTTCAACAGGTGAGAGATAATGTGTCCTAATCTAAGTGCAATATAGTGTGCAAAGTGAGCAAATAACAAGTATAAAGAGTGCATCTCAATAGAAAAATACAAATTGGTAAACTAAATAGATTAGAAAAACAGCTTTCAGTCAGTCTGCCTTTTCTATTTGAGCTTCTAAATATTTAAACTACCATCAGAGACATTATTTTAAGTCGATTATTTCACTCTCTTTTTAAAATGTGTCTCTCCAGATCAGCCAGTATTAAAACCCTCTGTCCAATGCTGTTTTAACAACTTCTGTTTCTCTTTGCTTAATAAGATGTCTGTAGTGTAAATGATGCATGTTTTCTATTTGTCCTTTTTAATATTGACAGCGTGTTTTATTTTTGCTGCTAACGGCCTGCATGTTATTAATTATGTTTCTGATAAAGCTGCTGCTCGCTTGTGACTACAATTCTACTACAACTACAGTTCTACAATAACCCAGGTGGACTAACTTTACTCTGGAATATTAGACAGTTGTACTGTTGTACTGTCCTTGTAATAAAGTACTGTCCTTGTAATAAAGATGACACATAAAGCTTTGGGTACCCTCAAATCAGTGCAGAAGCAATCCCTCTCAAAGTGTTGACTGCACAACCGACTGGAAGGGGTAGGAGTCCAGTTCGGTCTCCGCATCTTCAAAACTCACTGGTCCAGTCTCTCTGGATCACCTTGTTACTCCGAGAACCAGTTTCTCCCAGCTCTTTTGGTATGAGTGTTGGAACTAATATTTCTTCAATAAAACTATAAAACCATAAGTCCATTTAATTCCACTCAGAAAAAGGTACAAGCCAGTGTTGGGTCACAACACGTAGTTAACAGGAGGTCAGCCCACGTGTTGTGCTGCTGGTCAACTCAATGCTCAAAAGGTCCTAACCTTTGGCCACACCTCTCACAGGAGGGGACACTTCCTGCTTTGAATCAGTAGTTTTCCACTATGTGTCCAGCCAGGGGTGACCAGCTGGTTCTAACTGGTTTAAACAGATGAGGTATGTAGTAGACTAATCTAGGGTGCAGTGTATCATGCAGAGAGTGCAAATAACCTACAAAACAGTTATAAAAAGTGTTTCTTATTTCAAAAACAAATTAACAAATTAGAGGAAAACTTAAACAAACATACAAAACACATTAGGTGCTATTATAACCTTAAAAGGTTACCAAACTAGTACAGTACATATAGTGCATATAGTACATAAACATATAGTACATTACAATAACAATTGCAGGGAAGGGTTAGGGTAGATAACTACAAGGCTTCACATAAACAAAAGATCATGGTCATAAGCTTATAATAATTTCTCTTAGGCTAAGTGACTAAAAATATGAAATTTTAGCATAAGCTATGTATATATGTTTACATTGACAGTAATTTTTTTAAGCCCTGATTTATAAATATTAAAATAGTTCATACCTTAGATGTATTGTATGTAACTGAAAAGTGTTTACAGCACTAGGTACTACATTGAAGGTACTATGTACAGTTGTCATACTTTATAACACACACTCTGAAGGCAGTTCAATATAAGAGCAACAGAGCTCCCAGAGTTTAGCTCTACACGTCCTAAACGGAGTTAATACACATAACGTACAATCTTAAGTGCAATAACAATTTCATAGAAAAAGTTAATAACTTTTTTTTGTATATATATATTTTTTTAAATATTATAGCTGAAATGAATAAATATATTGATTTGCTGTTAAACTTTTTTAATAACCCTGTTGTAAAGCATTACATTTACATTTATTTATTTAGCAGAAGCTTTTATCCAAAGCGACTTACATTGTTCTACAGTAATCAGTGTTACATACACTGGAGGCAAGTTGGGTTAAGTGTCTTGTGTCACGTAAGCGCTGACCTTGAAAAAAGCCAACGGTGAAGTCCAAACTGGACTTCACCGTTTGCAGCTTGTGCAAAACGCTGCTGCCCGTCTGCTAACTAACAGTCGTAAACACGAGCACATCACACCTGTCCTGTCCTCCTGCACTGGCTCCCTGTCCAGTTTAGAATTCATTTTAAAATCTTAATGTTTGTTTTTAATGCACTCACAGGCCTTGCACCTTCTTATCTGTGAGATTCTGACCCCTCACCAACCCAGCAGAGCTCTACGTTCTACTGGGCAACATCTGCTGAAGGTGCCCCGGTCCCGGTTCAAACAGTGGGGCAAGGAGCCGGTCCTAAACTCTGGAACACTTGCCCACTGTGTTACGTTCCATCACTGACCGGCCTCTTTTTAAAGCCAATCTTAAAACCTATTTATTTAAAATGGCTTTTTGCACTGCTCTGTTTTATTGTGTAAATGTGTTTTTGTGACGACCACTCTACCACCTTAGCCAATAAATAATGTCCTTAACATCGCTACATTTCTTGACCCAAGATCTAAGATTCCTAACTTTACTGAAGAGCCAAAAAAAAAACAGATACAAAAGTCAGACAAACAGCAACAGAAAGAACACAATAAATGAATAACTGACTTGAAAGATTTTCTGTCCACAATAAGAATTAAACAGTTTGAGGAAGAGAAAGAGATAAGTGCCTCTGAAGATCTTCTTTTCTGAAGGACAAACTGTTTGGACCCTGCATTCCAGCCTCAAGTTGTGGTTGCTTCAGCACTTCATGAATTATCTGCACTGTGTTTGACAGAAGAACACATGGAGTGTGTCTCATTTCTCTAAATATGCCTCCTCGATGCCTCGACTCCTTGATTGCACCAGAAGTTATTCTCCATGTGCCATCTTTGGTGCTGTCCCACGGCTCTTAATGCTGCTCTGAGGAGCGAGGAAGTGAGCTGGAGGAGGATTCTGAGAGGAGGTATAGGCGAGAATACACTGGAGCTTCCTACTCAAACTCACGGCGGAGATAAAAACAGAGAGGTTGCAATGGTTTATCTGTGAAATCCTGATGTTTGTGAAACTTATTTGTATAAATACAAATAAATTCTGAAGTTTATTTGAGATTTTGCTGCAGATCCAGTTGTAAATGTCATAAAAACTGGACGTTGCTGAGTTGTTTCATCTCTCCTCCTCCCTTCTCTCCTCTCTGTGGCTTCTCTGTGGGTGGGACTAAGACATATTCAGAAAAACTCTCACAGAAAAACACATTTAGAAAGACATGATTTGTTTAATAAAACGTAATTTTTTTCTGTTCAGTGCCTCCTAAGTCCATCTCTATGGAGGCCGACAGCCCAGCTCCCTTCAGTAGCTACGATGCCCAGAACTTCACTCTGGTTTGCATCGTGACTGGAGCCAAGCCTGCTCCTGAGGTGAGGCTCTACATCTCTGTCCCTGCCATGAGTAGATTCAATCCTGTACACAATAAGTAGGTCTGATCTTTTTTTTAAGAATCTTTACACCTACAGTTGAGTGTATGGTCATACTGAGGGCTTCATATCCCAAATCCAGATTCCAGAGAAAGTGTTAAATTTTCAGGTGACTTTTAGTATTTATGTAAAATATTCCTAAACAGAGCTGTGTAGAGAAAACAGAAAAGTATTTGTTAGTTTTGGGGGAGATCAGGGCCAGAGGCTCAGGTCACTGGTATATCAGTGTCTGGGCTTTAAAGAAGTCAGGTTTAGAACAGGGCTGTATTAACAGGCAGCTTGTTTGTGTGCTGTCTCAGGTGTACTTTAAACGGGGCGGTGAGCGTATTCACGTAGTACCTACTCAGGCATCCTACCCCACAGTGGAGAACAGGGGCAGAACCCAGAGCCCGGAGCCTAGTGCCGACAGGAGCAGCACAGGGCTGTGGAGACAGAAGGCTGTCCACACTCCAGATCTGGATGACACTAAACTCAAGAAGAGTGTGTCCCCAGCTTGGCTGGGTCAGGATGGGCCTGTGCTGCAGGGCCCTGAGGTGGCCCCAGATCCCACCACTGAGGTGATCCCAGAGACTGTGGTGAGCCGGGAGTTTCCCCGCTGGGTGCAGAGCAGCGAGCCACTCTACTACTACCAGCAGCAGCAGGAGGCTGACGGCCAGGGCACCGTGGAGCTCAGGGCCATGCTCACCTGGAGCCTCAACCCCAACTGGACAACGAGGCTCTGTTCAGCTGCGAGGTGCACCACCGCGCTGTCTATGTCCATGCAGGCAGAGGTCACCCTGGGTAGGTCACACACTCAATTAGCTCACTAACCTGCTCACATCCACAGTGGATGCCTTGTTTTTTTTTTTTTAGCTAGTGTGTGTAAATGTGTGTCTGCATGTTCACAATTGTCAAAAAAACATTGATATTAACCCAACCAAGTGTCTCTAGGTGGCTGCAGTGTTGTTTTATGGCCTGTGGACTGCAGCATGTTTAATACCTTGAACCTTGTTGTTAAACAACAATGCAAACTAATTGCATTTAGTGGTGGAAAATAATTCTGGAGGAAATGGAGTTGGAGGGTTTGTTAATCTGTTCACTGTAGCAAACAGGACACGGAAGTTACTCCTGTTGTTGATGAGCTCTGAGAAGAATATTTCTTTTGCTTTTTGCAAAGTTTAATTGAAAACATGTAGATTTTCTTTTTATACCTCAAAATAAATTAAAAGTTTCAATTCACGCCATTTTCTTTTGTCTTTTCGGCATTCCCTTTTCTGTGCCCTGACAGGAGCATTGCTCCACGAAGCCTTCTGCCTCTTCCTCATCACTTTAACATTAACAGGAGCAATGCATAAAATCAAGCTTATTTGAAGTTATAAAATCATTAATTAAAAAAAGATTTGTTTCACAAAGACCTGACATTGAACACTGCAAGTCAGTTTGAGCAGGACCAGATTTTATCTGTTTGCAGGGGATTTGAATCAGGTTTGTCTGATTAGACAATCTGACTGTTATTCTCTTCTCCAATCTGCGACTTCTGACTGTAGCTATGGAGCTGGGGAGGGGAGTGTTCTCTAAGGCTGATAAGTGTTTTATTATGACAAAAAGTCCTAATCGCTGATAGTAGCCTTGATGCTAGTCAAGGCTTTTAGAGCTGGTCTGGGAGGAGGTGGAGGGGGTCTGACAGGGGTGCATTGGACACCTATCGGGGGACTCATTGTTATTGGCCAAGGTGGAGAAGTGGTGCTCCTCGGTGGTATTGGGGGTGATGTTTTTCGGGATGATGATAGAACCCGTGACCTGGCCAAATTAGGTGTGAGGGGTATCATCTTAATTCCAAATTTTAACAACATTTACAGGTGATCTGGAAATCTCATTGGTGAATCCGGGGATGGGACAGAGATGGTGAGATCCGCAGAAGGTGTTGATGTTACTGGGGGGGTCCAGGGTCCTATTGGGGGAGGAGAATACTGTAGGAATTCACTGTAGAATGCCCCCTGTCTCAGGGAGTGCAGGAGATTATTCGTTAGCCTCCTGACCCCTCCTCTGTTTAGATGTGGGCCCTTTCCTTTAAACAGGTCTACACATTGCCAAAACAAGTTGAAGTTATCAATAAAGTGTACTCCTCTTGTCTACGCAGGTCATGGACAGCCATGTATTAAATGCAAGCAGCCGACTTAATTTATTGATCCTTCTGTTGTCAGGGTTCACGTCGGTTTATATAGTCTGTTTTTGTTAGTGCTTTCTGTGTATCTGTCTGTGTTGTTTCTGATGTTATGTTCTTTGTGGGTTTTTGGTTGGTTGTTGTGTCTGATTTTGGTTTCAAGAATGTATTTGTGTTCTGGGTTTTATTTTGATATGTCTTGCCCCTGTCTGTGTTTGTGAATTGCTTCCTGCCTGGTGTATTTCCCTCCTGTGTGATTACCTGCCCCGTCCTAATATGTTTCACCTGTCCCTTGTTTTCTTTGTCTATGTATACCTGTTTGTCTTTTTGTTCAGTGCCAGGTCGTCGTCGTATCTTCCGTGAGTCTGTTCTATGTTCCTTGTCTTTGTGAATATTCCTAGTCTGTTTTTTCCTTGTATTTATTATACCGGATATTTTTTGCTCGGTCCTTCACCTTGGTTATCCTGTTTTCTAGTTTTTGTTTTATCACTTAAGAAATAAATTTTGGTTAAACCCTTTACCTGTGTCTGGGGTTATGCATTGGGAGTCTTTCTGCACCTGGGCCATGACATCTGTCAATGTTTGGGAGTGGTCCACTGATAAAGGATTGCACTTCCAGATTTTCAAGTTTATTTAAAAGCCTGGAGAAATCTTTTTTTAAAACCTCGGATTCTCCCTTCCTGGTGTCAACTGCACCCACGTGTACAATCAGCTGTTTAATGCCTGTGTGTTTGGACAGGACTTGGGGAGGAGAGCTGTTATATCAGTGACCATGGCACTTGGATAGCTGCATGTAAAAAACAACTATAGTTTATGTCTCTGACAGCACCGTCTCCCAGCAACAGGATATCTCCGTCCTTCACTTTTGGCATAGATTCTCTGTCTCCGTTAGCCTGGTGCTTTTCCACAGATTCATGTCTCCCGTTTTCCATAGACAAAGTTTTATTTCCTCCATGTTTTCTGGTTCATTCATCAGTGATTCAAATCTGTTTTTAGCTGGATGTCTGGTGATGCTACATGTGCTCTTGTGATGCCAGCATTCTTTTTTCTTATCGAGTGCTGCTTTGGCTGGGCACCAAATTTATGCCAGGTGGCATCATTTTGTTTAAATCCCATTGCTTTGCTCAGTTTTGGGAATGACACTGTATCTTCCAAGTTTAAATTCACAGTCTTACCACATTGTGTGATCGGAATTGTCTCCTGAAGTCGTCTTTCAGATTCCAAAGCAAAAATCTTTGTTTGTAGAACACTGATTCCTTGTTGATATTTCCAACAATTTTGGCAGAAAGAGCTTGCAGTAGTTGTTTTTTATTGAAAAATACATACTAAGACTCCAATCGCTCAGCAGGTCCAACGTGCTGTTAAAAAAGAAAAAAATAAGTAAGAACATAAAAACATAAAAATCCAGTTAATAGAAAGTAAAAGGTAATGTAAAAAGTTGATGCTAAATGTGGAGATAACTAAAGACAAAAGTAAAGCTAGCAGGAGCAAGCAGAGGTGCGACTGCACTCTTCAGAAGCAGGAAGTAGCTGTGGGTTTAGGGGTCATCATGGACTCAGACTTGAATTTCCACAGTCACATTAAGTCAATTACATCATCTTCATTTTATTACCTTAAAAACATTTCCAAAGTCAAAGGGATAATGTCTCAACCAGACTTAGAGGAACTTATTCATGCTTTTATCTCCAGCAGGTTAGATTACTGTAACGGCCTGCTCACTGGTCTCTCAAAACGAGGGTTAAGACAGCTGCAACTTATTTAGGATGCTCAGGTTCTGACCAAAACCAGGAAGTACAACCACATCAGTCCAGTTTAAAAATCTCTGCACTGGCTTCCAGTTGCTCAGAGAATAGACTTTAAAACAGCACTGCTGGTTTACAAGTCTCTAAATGGTTTAGCACCAGAATATATTTTATTTTTATGAGCCTCCTTGGACTCTGAGAACATCTGGGACAGGCCTTCTGCTCGTGCCCAGAGTTGGAACTAAACAGGGTGAAGCAGCGTTTAAGTTTTAACCAGCCTCAACTTTAACAATGTTCAAGGGGAGGTTAAAAACCTTCCTCTTTAGCTCCGCCTACCTTTCAACTTAAAGTGTTTTTTATCAGCACTCTTCTTTTAAAATGTTTTTTTATTAGGCCCGAGCCGGTGATAGCCGGGAGGGCCTATTGTTTTTTCGGATTATTAGGCCCGAGCCGGTGATAGCCGGGAGGGCCTATTGTTTTGCTCGGATTATTATTATTTTTTTTCTGCAAAATGATCCTTAATTTGACCCAGTGAACATGCACGAAAAGTCATTTTTATTGGGCCCAAAGTTCAGGGTCGTGAAAAATTTATGTTTTGAAGTCCCGAAAAAAATATGAAAAATTACTCAGTGGCGACCCTAGAAAAGTCAAAATACATTGGGCCTATGGAAAGTGAAAGTACATTTTTTCCAATGTAGAAATACAAAACTTGGTACATCCATAGGACACCTCAGGGCAAACAGAAAAGTCTATGACAGCCACAGCGTAAACTCAACAGGAAGTCCGCCATGTGGGGTGAAAGGCGCGGCCACCTAAATCGCACCCCTTACGCCAAAAGATTCAACTCATTGTGTTTTTGTCTAAATGGCCCCAATTTTGGTGAGTATCATCTAGACACATGTGCCAACAAAACTTGTCATTTTGTTTTTGATATCTTATCGGGTGTGGGTGTGGCAAGCCTGTAACGAGGCGGACATTTTTGTGGTAATAAATTATCCCTTAACTCGCAAACGCCTTCTCGGATCAAGTTGGACCCAAAAGGCGTTTGTGCACATTCATGACCTGAACACAAAGATATGTCAATAAAAGGGTTAGCTTTAGAAATGGCCCTCTAGCGCCACCTACAAACTTATAATGGGACCCAAGAATTTAGTTTGTCATGGAGACATGAAATTTGGTACACACATCACTTATGTCATGACGAACATAAAAGCCAATGACAACCACCCCCTATTTATAAATGTGTTGCCATAGCAACGGCGCAAATATGTGGAAAAAGTCAATGGGAAGGGAAAATTTTAGTTTGTCCTAGGCAAATGAAACTTGGTACACACATCCAGCATGGGCTCATGAACAAAAAAGCCAATGGGGACCACACCCTAACACACACAAGAAGGCAGCCATTTTGAATTAAAAATGTGAACCGCCTTAGAATACACCTCAATTTTAAAAATTGATAGAAAATAGCTGCTTCATTCGACAAACACCAAACTTAGGCAAAATGAGCTAAACACTTGTGTGCAAAATAGACAATGCCTTTTCTTGTTGTTTTTGCTCAATTTATATTTTTATTTATTTTTTATTTTTCTGCAAATTTTTCTGCAAAATTATCCTTAATTTTGACCCAGAAAATGTGCATAAAAAGTAAATTTTATTGGCCACTAAACTCAAGCCTGGCAAAATATTGATGTATCTTAAGTATTTGAAAAAATAATAAAAAGAAATGACTCAGTGGCGACCCTGGAAAATGAAAATACATTCAGCCTATGGAAAGTGAAAGTATTTTTTTAACGTAGGAAAATGAAACTTGGTACATCCATAGGACACCTCAGGGCAAACAGAAAAGTCTATGACAGCAACAGCCTAAACTGAACAGGAAGTCCACCATGTGGGGTGAAAGGTGCGACCAACTAAATCGCACCCCTCGCGTCAAAGGTTAAACCCAATGTGTTTTCATCTAAATGGCCCCAAATTTAGTGAGTATCATCTAGACACATGTGCCAACCAAAGTTGTCATTTTGTTTTTGATATCTTATCGGGTGTGGGTGTGGCAAGCGTGTAAAGTGGCCATTTTTGTGAAAATAAAATATCCCTTAACTCTCAAACGCTTCTCGGATCAAGTTGGACCCAAAAAGGCGTTTGTGCACATTCATGACCTGAACACAAAGATATGTCAATAAAAGGGTTAGCTTTAGAAATGGCCCTCTAGCGCCACCTACAAACTTATAATGGGACCCAAGAATTTAGTTTGTCATAGAGACATGAAATTTGGTACACCCATCTCTTATGTTATGACAAACATAAAAGCCAATGACAACCACCCCCTATTTATAAATGTGTTGCCATAGCAACGGGCGCAAATATGTGGAAAAAGTCAATGGGAAGGGAAAATTTTAGTTTGTCCTAGGCAAATGAAACTTGGTACACACATCCAGCATGGGCTTATGAACATAAAAGCCAAAGGGGACCACACCCTATCACACACGAGAAGGCGGCCATTTTGAATTGAAAATGTGAACCGGGTTAGAATACACCTCACTTTTAAAAATTGACAGAAAATAGCTGCTTCATTCAAGAAACACCAAACTTAGGCAAAATGAGCTAAACACTTGTGTGCAAAATAGACAATGCCTTTTCTTGTTGTTTTTGCTCAATTTATATTTTTATTTAATTTTTATTTTTCTGCAAATTTTTCTGCAAAATTGTCCTTAATTTTGACCCAGTAAATGTGCGCAAAAAGTTAATTTTATTGGCCACTAAACTTAAGCCTGGCAAAATATTGATGTATCTTAAATATTTGAAAAAATAATAAAAGAAATGACTCAGTGGCGACCCTGGGAAATGAAAATACATTCGGCCTATGGAAAGTGAAAGTAATTTTTTCCAACGTAGAAAAATGAAACTTGGTACATCCATAGGACACCTCAGGCCAAACAGAAAAGTCTATGACAGCCACAGCCTAAACTCAACAGGAAGTCCACCATGTGGGGTGAAAGCGCGACCAACTAAATCGCACCCCTCGGGTCAAAAGAATAAACCCAATGTGTTTTCATCTAAATGGCTCCAATTTTGGTGAGTATCATCTAGACACATGTGCCAACCAAACTTGTCATTTTGTTTTTGATATCTTATCGGGTGTGGGTGTGGCAAACCTGTAACGAGGCAGCCGTTTTGTGAAAATAAAATATACCTTAACTCTCAAATGCCTTCTCGGATCAAGTTGGACCCAAAAAGGCGTTTGTGCACATTCATGACCTGAACACAAAGATATGCAAATAAAAGGGTTATTTTTAGAAATGGCCCTCTAGCGCCCCTACAAACTTATAATGGGACCAAAGAATTTAGTTTGTCATAGAGACATGAAATTTGGTACACACATCTCTTATGTCATGACGAACATAAAGCCAATGACAACCACCCCTATTTATAAATTTGTTGCCATAGCAACGCGCAAATATGTGGAAAAAGTCAATGGGAAGGGAAAATTTTAGTTTGTCCTAGGCAAATGAAACTTGGTACACACATCCAGCATGGGCTTATGAACATAAAAGCCAATGGGGACCACACCCTATCACACACGAGAAGGCGGCCATTTTGAATTGAAAATGTGAACCGCCTTAGAATACACCTCACTTTTAAAAATTGACATAAAATAGCTGCTTCATTCCACAAACACCAAACTTAGGCAAAATGAGCTAAACACTTGTGTGCAAAATAGACAATGCCTTTTCTTGTTGTTTTTGCTCAATTTATATTTTTATTTAATTTTTATTTTTCTGCAAATTTTTCTGCAAAATTGTCCTTAATTTTGACCCAGTAAATGTGCAAAAAGTAAATTTTATTGGCCACTAAACTTAAGCCTGGCGAAATATTGATGTATCTTAAGTATTTGAAAAAATAATAAAAGAAATGACTCAGTGGCGACCCTGGGAAATGAAAATACATTCGGCCTATGGAAAGTGAAAGTAATTTTTTCCAACGTAGAAAAATGAAACTTGGTACATCCATAGGACACCTCAGGCCAAACAGAAAAGTCTATGACAGCCACAGCCTAAACTCAACAGGAAGTCCGCCAGGTGGGGTGGAACACGGGACCACCTAAATTGCACCCCTCGGGTCAAAAGATTAAACCCAATGTGTTTTTTTCTAAAAGGCCCCAAATTTGTTGAGTATTATCTAGACACGAGTGCCAACCAAATTTGTCATTTTGTTTTTGATACATTTACGGCTGTGGTAATGAGCCTGTGAAGAGGCAGCCATTACTTTGGGAAATAAATGCCATTTACAAAATGCCAGGATCCTTTCTTTAGAGGACGCTCCTCCAGAGCCAAGACTAGTGCCTTGGAAAGCTCTTCAGAATCTTTTGGAGCTTGTAAACTTGTTTTTAGACAAGTAATATTTACATTTTTACTTTTTAACAGGCGGGTGCAGCGATTTCTGAGCAAATCTCCAGTCAGTATTTTGTTTTTCTCGCCTTAGCCCAAACATAATCTATTATTTTTATAAGTTCAGACAGATCCCAGGAAAACCAGGGAATGTGGAGACCTTTAACTCTAAATACAAGGTGGTGTAGCAGGCCCCAGCAGTAGCACAGGCCGAGATGATGAAGCAGGCTCCAGCCAGAAGAAGATTCAAGCAGAGGCACAGGCCCAGTTATTTGACATTACTGTGAAGTTTACGCTTTAAAGCACGAAATGCATTCCTCCGAATACATGTGTCCCAGCGGTCGCAAGGGAGGCGAGGGCCTTTATCGCCGCCATGCTTTAATTTTTCTTATGTTTCTTAATCTAAATCTTGTAAACTGTATTTTATTCCTGAATTGAAATTACCCAGTGTACGAATTGTGCTATAGAAATAAAATATCCTTGCCTTGTCTTACCTTAATGTTCAAAAAGGCTGCGCTGCTTTTTGTGGCTGATGCAGAATTTAGTGTCCTGCTCTGATTAAGGTGAATGTGAGCGCTCACAGGCCTGAAATAAGAAATGGGTCTGGACTCATGGAAGTCCCCAGCTCCAGAAAAGAGATTCCTACCGAGAATACTGTAGGAATTCACTCTAGAATGCCCCCAGGGGCCCGCAGTTTGTTCTCCACCATTTGCTCTCCACCTCTACTTGTGTTTTGAGGACAGCGGTCTCCACAAAATATTAAATGTTCGTCATTCTCCTGCCATGAAATTTTGTACCCCTTTCGGAGAGGCTGCCAGATATCTCCCCTTGGGTGTAATGGGCTCTAGGGAAAGCTACAGAATTAAATTTGCATATCATCCTCCAACTTTTCAACAACATGGTCTCCACTGCCGTGAAACCGGAATGTGCACATTTGCTGACACAAGAATTGCAAACTCTGATGGACAAGGGGACCATAGAATATGATCCTCTGCCAGACAGACAGGCTATTACCGCCGTCTTTCTTACTGGTTCCCAAGAAAAATTGGGGGCTGTGTCCAATTGTAGATCTCTGCGGCTTGAATTGTTACCTGCAAGGTATAAATTCAAAATGCTAACAAGATGGTTGTGTCTTAGAGCCAGTCACAGACAACTGGTTTGTGACTATCATTCTCAAGGATGCTCATTTCTAGAAGTTTTGCCACAACACAGGAAATTCCTTAGGTTTGCTTTTGGGAGCGAAGCTTACCAGTATCAGGTTTCACCAATCGGCTAGCCTTGTACGTACACAAAATGCATGGATGCAGCTTCAGCTCCTCTTCAATTTCTAGCTCAGTCTTAAGAGTTGGCATTTTGACATTGGCATGTCATCCTAGCTCATCTCGTGCCTCTTAGGCCATCTTTTAAGGTGGGTTTTAAACGTATTGAAAGAATTAAATCACCTTATTGCAGCTGGAATTTAATTCCAATGTTTCCAAGTATGGAGACACAGGACCCAGATCTAATGTCATCCAAATATTCTTCACATGTTGTCTGTCCAATATGAATGAATTTTATTAAACACAGCCAGTAAAAGTCCCTTCTACATGGTGAATCATTTTAAAATGTAGCAGCCTGGATTTATTAAATATATACTTCTCGGACTTGTCTAGAGATGGCTGTTATGGAAGATTATATTGACCCTGAAGCTGTTAAAATCAGCACAAGAAAGACCCAACAAAGAAATCACAAAATCTAATGACTCTCCTTAGTTTTAAAGACTCTCACATCAGGAGTCACACTGCCCTTTCATAGCTAACGACTATGAGACCAGAACAGCCTGGTCCAATCAGGATTTATATCAGGTCAAACCCCTCCCTCTAGAGATAAAAGATTAGCTCTCTTACCAGTTGATCTCAGAATTGAAAAGGTATCTTGGAGGATCTGGATGACTTCACCTTGTGTTCAAACATTGTAACCTACGTCAGTCCTGCCTGGTACGTTTGCAGACTGTTATAAAAAGAAGAGGGGATGCCACAAATTGGTAAATATGGCCTTGTCCCTACTTCTTTGAGATGTGCAAAGAGAAGCCATGAAATTTTAACAAAATTTTCCTTTAAAATTATATATTTTTCAGTTTAAACATTTGATATGTCATTCATGTTGTATTCTGAATAAAATATTGAAATTTGAAACTTCCACATAATTTGTATTCTGTTTTTATTCACAATTTGAGTCCCAACTTTTTTGGAATCAGGGCTGTATAACAAGACACAGTTTTGCCTAATGGCCAGGGCAAGAGGCTTTAGTGTCAGGGCAAAGAGAGCAGGGCTGAGAGGGAAGCCTTGATGATCAGATTTACAACCATTTATAATTACTTTTTATTATAATTTTTCTTTTCTTTAATCTCCCATATTAATCTGGATATATCTTGGATTTTACATTTTTTCAAATTCACTACTAAAAATCAACTGTACTCCACTATGATATTTCTTCTATGAACAACAGGCCAAGATTAAAGGGTCAATGTTAGTGGCTCAGGTTGAAAGGAGCAGGGGCAGGAAGTGTGGTGGATTTATAGTTTAATCCCCTTAGACACCTCTGCAGACTGAGCAAAGCCAGGATGTGGCGGCTTAGTGTAGCTGTCAGAGCTCTGCTGCCGATCAATACCTGTCTTCTCTCAGCTCCGGCGCAGCATCGAGACAGACGCCAAATTTAAAGCAGCACATGAGGCTGATTAGCAGGTTCAAGCACAGGTCAGTTCCTCACAGCCACAGCTTCAACAGTTATCAGAAAGTCACTGCAGAGTCGCCGCACACAAGAGAGGCACACCACTTTATTTATTACACTGTAAAAATCAACTGATTTAATTGACTTTTTAATATTGTAGCTGGCCAATATTTCAGTACATTTATAAGAAGTGGGCCGAGCCAAGACCATGAGTGACTCTTTAATAGTTTTACTTAACTTATTTTATCATAACTAATCATACTTTTGTCCTTGGGCAAGACACTTAACCCTCTTTGCCTCCAGTGGACAGCTGTAACACTGGTGAAGCGCTTTGAATGCATACTAGGTGGAAAAGCTCTATATAAATACCAAAAAAAAAGGATTTATTTTAGTCATTTATTTTAGTCAGGCTTTACAAGCATGTATTTAAAGTGACAAAACAAATAGTTTTTATTACAGCTCCATCTTTAAAGAATGCTGGAACAGCCTCATATTGTCTATTTTGACAATAGGAGGCTGCAAAAGCAAGTCTCCATTTAATGACCGAGCAGAAATTAGAGGAACAACACGGAAACAACACATCAGGTATGAGCAGCGACAAGCAGTGACTGTAGTGATATCAGAACAGATTGTGGCTGTAGTTTAGGGGTCTTTAATTTTTATTACAGAAGAATGTTGTGTAGTGAATATGGTCTTATTAATTAAGAATTAATATTTTGTTTATCAAAAATATTAATTTCTCATTAGGGGCACCACTCTAGTTTTGAACAGATCCAGAGAAACTGTTTAGTCTAGTCTCATTAATCTAAAGGAAGCAAATTCTCATCTTTTTCAAAAATTCTCAATTAAACAGAAAACCTTAATTGTCTTTATGGGGTTTTATTAAAGATTATACAAAGTTAAAGAGTGAATAATGACAGGGAAATGACACAAAGGAATAATTATTGACACAGGAATGGGTAAATCAAAGAACGATAAAACAGTTACTTTCAGAGGATTTTGGGAAACAAAAGGAAGTATTTATTGATTCTATTATTAGACGAGGGGCTGTTACGGAGCGTTTAGAGGGTTCGATGAGGTTTCTGAGGCCAAGGCTGTTATGTTTAGACAGTTAGACGCCAAACTTGTGTAAAGTTTAGACTCACCCTGGGGTCGTGATTGGTCTCAGATCTTAGCGGAGAGGTCTAGAGGTTCTCCAGAACCCTCCCGCAACCGATGACGTTTGTCGCCTCCAGGATGGCCTGCCATTTCCACTCTCCAGAGGGGCCGCCGTGAGCCCGGGAGATCCAAAAAGCATCTTGTTACTGTCACAACTAGCCAAGCCTTTTAGCATCAGCGTCGTACACCGAGTAAAATTGAGTCTTTCAAAGTTATTGCGAAGTCCACTGGAGAAGGTTTCGCGGCTGTCTGTTGGCTTAAAACTTGCTTGAGAAGGCTCGATTTAGTCAAGCTAACTCTTAGCAGGCAAGAAATCCTTTTAAAATAAAAGCGAGGTAACTTCCTTTTGTTAGCAGGCTGGCAGGAAGTAAGCTACTTTGAGCAGCTGTGTGAAGAAGGAAAACTTGAGCGCGGCAAGCTAAACTTGCAGGCTAGTACAAAGAAAATTTACTCGTTACGAGGTCCGAGCTTGTGAGAGTTTTGAGGGCCTACGGCCCTTGAGCGGACCGGAGACAGGAAGCGAAGTAAAGACCAAGAGAAGAGAAGAGCGAAGAGTAGAGTGCGTGTTTTTGACCAGCGGTCACTTTTAACACTTTGACGGGGTGTGTCTTACGGAGAAAGGCATTGCTTTGGGGAGTTTAACCAAAGTTTAAACTAAGTCTTAAACATTCCTTTTGTTTCACCCTATTTTCCTTGGTTTTCGTAAAACACACAAAAACATTCGTACTTGCAGGATTATGCAAAGAAACATTTGTCAGACTTATTATAAAACATATATTCATTACATTTTATTAACATAAAACGTAACTCTGTAGGAATGGAAGGAATTAGTTGACTTGTAAAACTCTGCGTCCTGGAAAGAACATTATAAGAACCACAACACATGAACACAATATCTTAATACATTTTCCTTTAATGAAATAAATACGAAAATGTATTTCTTGAATGAGCAGTATCAATTTGTCCATTTGACCAAAAGGGGGTAATGTTTGACCATGCCCGAATGACTATGATCAAAGACATTTTCAACTGTCAATCAGGATTAGAATAAAGTGTTCTCGAGAAGGCTGGATGGACACCTTATCTACAGAATTTATGGCTTTTAGACATGGTGCCTAGCGGTCTGTGGTGTTTCATGTCACCTTTGACATGGTGCTGGGTAGAACAAAGTTCCAATTCTTATAAAAGCAAAACAAAGTCATTAATAAGTTTCCTGTCCTTGGCAAAACACGTTGGTGTCCTTTTATCTGAAAGAAAACGGGTTAGCATGTCTTCTTCTCAAGATTTACATCCACGGCCTGTCTCTGGAGGCTGATGGTAAAACAGTTGTTAATCTTGAAGACCCTTAGTGAAACAGTTTGGAGGTCTGTAAGTGATTAAACAAATGTTATAATCCGTGTGGCGTTCTGGAGGCTGATCTGCTACAGTTGTTACCAGGTTAGGACATTGTTTTATAATGTCAGGATTATATTAAAAAACACTGCTCAACAAAACACTTGACAGTTGTAATGAGCTTTTCCCCATTTGAAATACAATAGCTCCCTCAAGTGGTTTAATCTATGTTGCCTAGCATTTACAACAGTGTTTGAAACCTAAGTCAAAACAGTTTCACTCTAGAACAACACCTGAATGGAACAGTGACACTAATGACTCTCCTGAGCCTTTTACGACTCTCACATCAGGAGTCACACTGTCCTTTCATAGCTAATGACTATGAGACAAGAACAACCTGGTTCCATCAGGTTGTCTCTCAACCGGTAGGTTGGTGGTTCCCCACAGTTCATATTGTTGTGTCCTTGGGCAAGCTGTAACACCGGTAAATTGAAGCTTAATGTAAGTTGCTTTGGATAAAACCATCAGCTAAAAAAAAAAAAAAAAAGCTTGAATGCCCCCAATGAATGAAGTAGACAATAAATAGAATCAGTTATTATTATTTTAAAACATTGTAAACTAAAAATAGTCTACACTATTTTAATGTTGAGATACTTCCTATAATTCAGCCACATTTAATACTGTGTTTTGACTTATAAATGTGTATATGTACACACATAACTCTAAAATATTGAATAAATCCCTTATACTTAAATATTCAAAAGTAAAAATTTTCTAATATCAATAAATTGCTTGAAATGATGCCCTAATCTTCTAAATTCTGCTTTTGTAAAATGCATCCAAATGCTGCTTCTTTTCTACTGTCCTTCTCTGGCTCCTCTCTCCTTCTCCTCTCCCTCCGTCCATCTCACCTGTGTATGAACACATCCCGCCCCTCTTTGCTTAATGGGTTGACCCCAGGGGTGTATTATTAGAACTGGATAGGGAACCCCATTCCTTGAAGCAAATTTGATAGTGGCTACTACAGGTATTGCAGAAAAAACCTGGTCCACCTTACCTCCTCCTATGTGCCTCTAGTGAATCGTCAGCCCCGAGCCCCAAGGACAGTGAGAAGATGGACTGATAAGACACTGATGACAGATAACATTATCCCAGCCAGGACCGTGAGCTGTTACCAGTGAGCTACGCAGAGGGACCTGAGTGCAAATGAAGTTTGCCAGGAAGAAGCATGGGAGGAAGCTGGAGTGGAAGATCCAGTCGAACAACATGAGGGAAGTCTGGAGTGGCACAAAGACCCTCACTGGATACAAACCAACCAGTGGTGGAGGCTTTGAGGCCAATGTGTTTAACAGGTTCTTCAACCGTTATGACACTGCGGTAATTTGTCTTCCCCTGGCATGGAAGACATCGTGCCTCGTCCCTGTCCCTAAGGCAGCGTCCAAGCAAACCCAAGGACTACAGGCCTGTGGCACTGACCTCCCACATCATGAAGACTCTGGAGGGACTCGTCCTGGAGCAGCTGCGACCCATGGTGCAGCATCCACAGGACCCACTCCAGGTGGTGTCTATCAGCACCACCTCAGTGTGGACGACGCCATCATCTACCTGCTCCACAGAGTCTTCACCCGCCTGGACAAACCAACCACCACTGTGAGAATCATGTTCATGTTGACTACTCCATTGCGTTCCACACCATCAGGCCAGGGCCGCAGGCTGAGAAGCAGGCAGTGATGCAGGCAGATGCCCCCCTGGTTTCCTGGATTGTGGATTACCTTACTGGCTGACCACAGTATGTGCGGCTACAGAGCTGTGTGTCTGACACTGTCATTAGCAAAACCGAGGGTGCGCGGGGACCGTCCTCTCTCCTTTCCTCTTTACCCTCTACACCATAGACTTCAACTACTGCACAGAGTCCTGCCACCTTCAAGAGTTCTCTGACGACTCTGCAGTGGTTGGATTCATCAGCGGTGGTGACAAGAAGGACTACAGGACTGTTGTGGATAACTTTGTCACCCGGAGCGAGAGGAACTCCCCTCCAGCTCAACGGGATGAAGACTAAGGAACTGGTGGTGGACCTGAGGAGGATTAAAGCCGCTGTGACCTCCCATCTCTATCCAGGGGCTAGGGTGGACGTGGTGAAAGAGTACAAATAATTGGGTGTTCTTGCCCTAGTCCAGTTATTGTCTAAATACAGGATAATAAACTGGACTGGGGCAAGAATGTGGAACACTGTCTACAAGAAGGGTCAGAGTTGACTTTACTTTCTGAGGTGGCTGAAGTCCTTTGACATCTGCAGGACTATGCTCAGGATGTTCTACGAGTCTATGGTGGCCAGCTTCATCATGTACACTGTGGTCTGCTAGGGCAGCAGTCTGTGCGTGAGGGACACTAATAGACTCAAAAATATCATCAAGAAGACCAGACATGTTGTAGGAGAGGAGCTGGACTCTCTGACTGTCATGTCGGAGAGTCCAGCTCCTCTCCTACAACATGTCTGGTCTTCTTGATGATGATGTTATCCAAAATCAGGACTATTCTGGACTTTTCCTTCCTCTGCAGGCCCGCTCCCGTCAAAAGCAGACTGTTGACAGTCAGACCAGTCATTGCTCACAGAAAAGAGTTACAAGGTTGTAGCTACATCAGTGAGAGCCCTGATGTGTCATCCTTACTACTGACTTTTCAAGCTGAGTAGTAGGTAAGTGTCATCCTCACCCACTACAGGCGTGTGGGACGAGCTGTGCGTGGTCACCGACCTCTGCATCCGTCTTCACAGATGTTCTGTACAAGCCTGCGGCCCGGGCCATGGGCCTGATAGTCACCCAGGAGAGGGCCACATGGCTTAACCTGTCCAGCCTCTCTCTCAAGGAGAAGACCCAACCCAGCTCCTTCATAATCCAGTGGACCCTAATGGCCTGTTTGGCTCTGCTGAGGCCACATTGCAACAACGCCTTGCGAAAAAGAAAAGAGAGGGTGAAGCACAACAACTCTATCTTGTCTGTTAACACCTCATGTAGGCAGTTTCTGAGGGGATTCTAAGGTTTTGTTAAAACCAAACCACGCGTTCATGCCTAAGGTTTTTAAAACTATGACCTTGTGCCTTTTCTCCTCCCCCGTTTACCTCTGGGAAGCACGAGCGGCTACATGCTCTGTGTTCAGTGCACAAGTTGCGCGCAATGTAGCTGGCTTTAGGATATCGAAGCAGTTGTTTGTGTCATGGGCACCCTTCCAGGGTGAGCCCCTCCAGAACAGCGGCTGTCTCTTTGGATTGTGGACGGGTTTGTTGCGGTTTATAACAGCAGTGGACTTCTAATCCCTGCAGGCTTATGTGCTGATTCCACTTGTGGCACGGCTACTACATGGGCACTGTTTCAGAGTGTTTCAGTGGAGGATATTTGTGCACCTTTGCCAGATTCTGTAGACTGGATGACGCTGCTCCCTCACTGTCCCAAACAGTGTTGAGTGTGGGGGCGTGGCCACATGTGCATGAGTAGTGTACTTCTTTGATCTTCAGTTAAGCTTGTCTGGCATTACGAGAGTCTCAATATCCCATAGTCAGATACCAACATGTAAGTTGAAATAGAACGTTAGGTTAAGAAATTTACCCCTGTTTTCTGATACACGAGTATGGTATATAAAATTTAAATCCAGAATCCACAAGATTTTATCAATAATTGAATCAAACCAGTGTTTTATTTGCATCAAAATAATATTTATTTAAATTTAATTGTCAATTATTAAAGTCTACTCATGCATATAATTGTATGGGTTACTTCATAGTCGTTTTTTATATTTTATATGTTGAACTAGGATATTTGTAAACACATGAACTGAGACAAAACCCATCCACTATGTCACACTGTAGATTAATTGAGTCAATACATCAAACAATAACATGTTTTATTACACAATATAATTTTTATTACACAATACATTTCAACATTGTATTACTAGAGAATTAGTACAGTATTTAGGTTCATGTGAAATCTGTGACATTTCAAAAGCTAAGTGTTCTATCCCACCTTACTAATAACTGTAGGAGCTAATAATCTGAAGTATTAAGCTAAAAAAAACCACACTAACATGTGTATAAAGTTATAAGGACATCCACGGGTGCATGATAACAGTGAGCTTTAGGCTTTGCTCTTGTCCGAGTCTGGCTCTGCGCTGGCGGCTGCATTGCCGAAGCGGCGGCTCAGCTCTGATGTCAACACTGAGCAGCACGACTTCTGTAGGAGACCAGAGAGATGAGATAGAATCAGCAAATTCAGTTTTCTGTTTGACCTTTATAATGTACATATTGTTTTTACAGTCTTTATATGTAACAGTGACTTTGAGCCTTTTATTGAACATAATGACAAAGCTAAAGCCTATTTTTATACATGAAACCACTTCTTCACTTGTTCTTTCACACAAAAAGGCTAGCATGACTTGAATTATGACTTTGGTTTGGGATGGGTGCCTTGCTTGCCATGCTGACCTTGTCCTCCTTGGCCTGGTGGTGGGCCTTGGACAGGAGCTCGAGCAGAGCCAGCAGGACGCCCAGGGCCAGGCCCAGTCCCAATAGCACAAAGAGGGCCGCAGCTCGTGGGCCTGCAGGGTCTCGGACTCCTCGCCCCATACAGCTCTTGGCCCACCACTTGTTCCTCAGATAGGCCAGTGTTCCAGACTCACTCAGCTCCAGAATGGCGATGCTCAGGTTCTTCACCAGCGGGGAGCCTGACAGCAGGTCACACAAGAGCAGTTCAAAACACACCAAGGAATATAAGGAAAAAGTCACTTGCAAAACTCTTGACTGACTTTAGACCACAATAATCTGCAGTGTAGTATAGGTGCAGTGTCGTCAGAGTGCACCACTCACCCAGTGGTGCTGCAATGCTGTATGCCCTCTGGGAGATCACCTCCTCAGAGCGAATCAGGTTGCAGTAACGAGCCACAGCCATGTCTAGAGACACTGCTTCACCAATGAAGGCAAAGTTGCCCTCCTGAGCCCGCCGCACTCCCTCCGCCATGTTTGCCACGTAGCTCTTCTTCTTCTCCATCTGCTCAAACATGCGCTGATACAGAGCAATCTTAGACGTCTGTCAAAATCAAAAGTAGACAGTGACCTACTGTAAATTAAACACCATACTGGGAGAGCATGACTTGACCAATGATCAATTTCAAATAATGTCTAGAAGGTTAAAGTTGGTATTGTATGTATTTTTCAGGAATAATATCGATATTAGGGGGAAGACTATATAGTGGCCGATATGCCAAACAAAAAAACAAATACTGCAAATATCTACTTTTGGTCCTGTTAATACAGTTCAATAACTTGACAGTCAGAAAGCAGCTAATTCTATGAGGCTATTATGAAGATACCACTATAGAAAGGGTCATTTGGAAGTCTACTTACATTAATATATTGTTTTCATTATTATTATCAAAATGATTATTTTGCCATATAATTGATCTGCTACGACCTCTCAGACCAGTCTGCTCGTGTTATGTGCGTTTTACAAGAATGAATGTGGATCGCTGCACTCTTTATGACCATCCAATAATGGTAAGTTAGAGGAGCACAGACAAGACACCACTTTGCTTCTCTTGGCAGATGCACATGAAAGTAATAAGTAAAAATTTTTTTTTAGATTTAAAACATTTGCTAATAATTTTGGGTTTTGTTTATGGCATAATAGTTGTTAGTTTTTTCTTAGGATTTGGGAATTTAGGAGTTAGTCCACTTTCCCGCATATTGTAATAATTTAAGGCTATTTATTACAAATTTCAAGCATCTTAGGGGAGAATTGTTAAAAGTTAAATTAACATGAGTTTTGATATTAATAAGCCAAATGCTGGTCAAATAGCTATTATTAAAATATATTATTTCAAGAATAGCAATACACACGGTCCCTACCTCTAACCACTTTGGCAGAGTGGAGTGTTTTAATAGCTACTGACAACTACAGTGCCGTGATATACCCGAAAACTCTGCTTAGCACAGGTTTCTTCCTGTGCCTTTAAGAGACCTTTGAATTGGAGAGCCTTTTGCACAACAAGCCCTCAGCCATGAGCAGTGTTTTGCCAATTTAGAATGTATATAATGTTATATAGAACAGTTAGCCTTCTGGCTACACCAAGAGCGATCATAATCTGTCCATGTAAAGAAACCTTCAGCGTGGGGGCCACTGCTGGCTGCCTGTGGAAAAACCCATGGTACAGGTTTCTTCATGCCAGCAGTTCAGGTTCGCTCTCGGTGTAGCTAGAAGGATAACAGTTGCTACAAATCACTATTTTGGTAGTATACTATAGCGTTTTATAAAGACAAATAAGACAAAAAAATAAAAGTTCATAGACACGGGAACTTGGCTTTGTCATGAGTTTGGGTCATATTCATACACCATTCACCAGTCATCGATGCTGTTGTGGGTTTGTTGTCCAGCGCTATGTGAATTTAGACAGTTACCGGAAAAATCTTGTACTGCTAATCTGTTTTAGCCTGTGACTATTTTAATCATCTTATTTGAACTGGGCTCATGTCAAGACAGACAGGCAGTAAAAAGGTTAAGTAAATTATATTAAATATTTAATTTTGTAGAAAGAACACTCCAGTTTCCCTCAGATGTGGATGTAAGAAGCATAGCGCAAATCATTCTGCTGACTGAATTAATTTTAGAGACAGAGATGTAGCTTAGAAGACATTTTATTTCATATTATGTTGATAAACATAGATGGAAAAAATGAAATACAACAGACTATTTGGTAAATAAGGCCCAGTCGGTTTACATATTTGATTTAATATTAAGTTAAAAACTAAAATGGAAAATGAAATACTACTAGCTAGAAATTTAATATTACCATTTAAAGCAACTGGCTTCACCAAGAGTGAGCGTAAACTGTGGCCATGAAAAAAGCTGCTGGATGCTGGCCGAGCTCCCCTTTTTAACGATAGAAGGCGTGGACATAGCAAGCTCACTTCCGGGTTCAAAGCTTATAAGGAAGTAGGCTTAGGCTCCATCAAGCCTGACCCCCATTGACATCCATTGAAAAATTTGCGCCAATTACGAAGTGACTATTTTTGTCAGAGTCATCATTCTAACTATGCAGATGCTTTGTTTAAACACATTCTTATTATTCCCGTAATCGTTATGTTGATATTTATCGCATAACTCAATATATTAAGAATAATAACTAATCTATCAGCTGCCTCCATTCTGCTATGTCGGCTCTTGGGGGCGTGCCTAACAGGTTTGATTGGCACTTGCTCTGTCTTGTGGTTTACGCTGCTCCCTCAGGAGAGGAAGCCAATAGATATTTATGGACAGAAAACAGATTCATGGAAGCCTAACTATTTTAAATTAGTGAAAGTTAAGCTTTTTGCTCCACCCAAAGATTGTTGAGTACATTTTGCATGTGTCTTTTGTTAGCTGACCCGAAGGTGGTTGCTAAAAACCTATTATGATATAATATATTCATAATAATAAAAGCAAAAATTTGAAGTTTTAATGTACTCTTTTACAAAGATCTGGGTTGTACCATTTTGGTAAATACATTTGACACATGCCTACTTTATGAACATAATAGATATTGTTCTCTTTCACAGAAATTTCCTAAAGGTGAGGCTGAGGCTGAGGCTGATCAGAAGAAAGGCTCTTGGTTGTGTTGGGAGGGAGCACTTTGAAGAAGATATTCAGACAAAGGTGAGTGTTAATTAAATAAGACATTACACTTGCAATACCCACCAACCTCCGAGACTTTTTACTCTAGAAAACACTTTCCTTACTCTACAGTCATACATCTCTTAAACATGACTGAAGCTATAGTGCATATGTGAGTTTTATATTTGTGCATTTATCATCTGTAAATCATGACAACAGTGGACAGGTAAATGTTTATGCCAGGTTTTCAACATGACAGACATTACCTCTGACCCAGTACAGTTCACATTAACTAAAGTATTATATTTAGGCAAATGTAAGTTCAAATTAAAGTCCACTTTTTAATAAAAAACAGTTCTTACACACACAGTAACGTACAGTGAGCTTTTGAATAAAAGATAAGTGTTTTAATTTTTTTGCGTGATTAACAGTACCTCTCATGTACAAAGGTGACCGGTCCCAACAGCAAGACCCATTTTAAACATAGGTTTTACTCTGTTCTCTGTCTTTGCAGAGCCCCTCCTAGTCAAGTCCAGTCCAGTTATCGGTCTGCTGCTCTGTTCTTTTCTGCTCCTGGACAGTTGACATAGCCCAGCCTCATCTACCTCAGCTTCATCTGACATCACATCCTGGTCCATCTACAACTTCAGCTTATTTTAAATAAACGTAATCTCAATCAAATCTTCATTTATTTATGTGCTTGTAGGTTTGAAGGCATATTTAAACTGTATTTCAAGCTCTTAAAACTTTATACACTTTGTATTGCACAGAGGTAATAACTTGTAGAAAGTATTTTTTATTTATTTAAAAAAATATTAATAAATTGAAAGTAGATGAAAGCAAACAGAAAAACTTAAAATCATTTATTTATCACTAAAGTGTTATTTCAGCATGCCATAAGAAGTTATTGTGGAAAAGAATCAGAAATGATAAAACACATTGTTTTGTCTCTTTATTAATCTGTAATGATAAAGTAGTGCTGCAAGGATAGAAGGGTTTCTTGAACTTTCAGGTTGCTCCTGAGGTCTTTGACCTGCAGCTGCAAGAGTAAAAAACTGAAAAACAAAATCAAAACTGGTTCAACACATATTTATTCCATCTAAAAATACAGCACTTGCTTCTTTGACTACAATTTCTAAATAACCCTGTTAAAAGGTATGCATTGTATCTTTTTCATGTATGTATTAAAATAAGCTGAAGAAAACTATTATTAACCACAGATGCTAATATAAATATCATACAGAAAATATTCTAAATGATCAACTTTATATATCTAAACAACATACAGTTTATAATTATGATAATATCTATTAATAATATAGCAGAGAAGTACTATTGCTAGCTGTAGATGTGTTTTTGAACAGTCTTGACAAAGATGACAAACATAGTGATAAGTAAAGTGGAAGAATATAAAGAAAACATAGATATTGGTGAAAAAAATTGAATTTACCTGAAGTAAAGATGTCCCTAACACAGGGACAGTGAAGGAGCAGCGATGCCAAGTTAAGCTCAGGACTCTGTCGGAGCTTTGCCGCTGTCTGCAGGGAGCGGTCACGTAATCAACAGACTTTCAACAAGCGAGCTTCTGATTGGCTCAATGTTTGCCAATGCAAACAGGGCATTCAACTCAGCCCATATGCCCCAATTAGGGACTTCTGGCTACATAAAATCAAGATGGCGACCTCCATAATGGCTAAAATTTATCATTCATTAAGTACTGATTGCAGAACATGGTATAACTGTAATATAACTGTAATATATATATATATATATATATATATATATATATATATATATATATATATATATATATAATATATATATATATATATATTACAGCCCCAAAAACCTTTAAAGCATAGCAAAGTGTTGTTGAGGATGGGAGTAAAATGCCTTATGGCCTCCATTACTCTTATTCTGTTGCCTGAGGCAACATTTATGAGAAATGTAATATTGCTGGCAATAATATATATATATATTGCCAGCATATATATATATATATTGCTGGCAACTCTGCTGCCAGTATTTTACAGTAAATTTACGATAAAAGCTTTTGCAGTCCAGGCTCTTGTCTTGTCCAAACTGGATTATTGCAATGCTCTACTGGCTGGACTCCCTGCCTGCACAACCAAACCTCTGCAGATGATCCAGAATGCAGCGGCAAGAGTGGTCTTTAAAGAACCGAAGAGAGCGCATGTAACTCCTCTCTTCATTAGGTTACACTGGCTCCCCAGGTTCAAAGCTTTGCTCTTGGCCTACAACACCACCACTGGATTCGCACCCTCATATCTTCACTCGCTAATACAAACCTATGACAGTATAGACTATGGACAATATAATATATTATATATATATATATATATATTATATATATATATATATATATATATATATATATATATATATATATATATATATATATATATATATATATATATTATATTTATCGACCCACCAAGGCTGGAAACTGAACAATACTGGAAAAGTATATGGGAGAGGGTGGCATCACACAACAGTGAGGCACAGTGGCTGGTGGCTCTGAGAGAGGACCACAGCAACCTCCCTGAACAGAATCCAGTTACCATCACAGCGGCAGACATCCAAGAAAGAGTCTCAGGTATGAAAAACTGGACAGCACCGGGCCCTGACAGGATCCACACCTACTGGCTAAAGAAGATCACTGCAATCCACGAGCGCCTTGCAGCACAAATGAACCAGCTGCTAAGGGATGGGATGCACCCTGAATGGCTTACCAAAGGGCGTACAATCCTGATCCTGAAGGATCCCACAAAGGGTACAGTCCCATCCAACTATCGGCCAATAACCTGTCTCTCCACAACATGGAAGCTCATGTCAGGCATCATCGCTGCGAAGATAAGTGGGCACATGGATCAATACATGAGCAAAGCACAGAAGGGCATCGGCAAAGAAACCAGAGGAGCCCAACACCAACTCCTGGTTGACAGAACAGTCACCCAAGAATGCAGAACCCGACACACCAACTTGTGCACTGCCTGGATTGATTACAAGAAAGCATATGACTCAATGCCACACACATGGATCACTGAATGCTTGGAGATGTACAACATCAACAGGACTCTAAGACACTTCATTGCAAACTCGATGAGGCTATGGAAAACCACCCTCGAGGCCAATGGCAAGCCACTTGCACAAGTATCCATCAAATGTGGCATATACCAAAGAGATGCTCTGTCCCCACTGCTGTTCTGCATAGGTCTGAACCCCCTCAGCCAAATAATCAACAAGACTGGCTATGGATACCTACTCAGGAATGGGGCCACCATCAGTCACCTCCTCTACATGGATGACATCAAGCTATACGCTAAGAGCGATCGGGACATTGACTCACTAATCCACACCACCAGGATCTACAGCTCTGACATTGGGATGTCATGCGGGCTTGAGAAGTGTAGTCGAATGGTGACAAAGAGAGGGAAGGTAGTCCACACAGAAGGGGTCTCACTACCAGAAGGAACAATAGCAGACATTGAGGATGGTTACAAGTACCTTGGAATACCACAGGCAAATGGCAACCTTGAAGAGGTAACAAGGAAAACAGCAACTGACAAATTCCTCCAATGAGTAAGGCTAGTCCTAAGAAGTCAGCTCAATGGCAAGAACAAGGCACGGGCAATAAACAGCTACGCCCTGCCAGTGATCAGATACCCTGCAGGAATAATAAGGTGGCCAAAGGAAGAGATACAGACCACAGACGTTAAGACACAAGCTCCTCACCATGCATGGAGGGTTCCATCCCAAATCCAGCACCCTGAGACTGTGCGCTAGCCGTAAGGAAGGCGGCCGTGGACTAGTGAGTGTGAAAGCCACTACCCAGGATGAAACATCCAAGATCCACAAGTACATCAAAGATAAGGCCCCAACAGATGACGTGCTTAGTGAATGTCTCAGGCATTTGGGAACAGAGGAAGAGGAGCTAGAGGAGGGACCATCATGGGAGGACAAACCCTACATGGGATGTACCACCGAACATAACTGAAGTGTCTGATATCATGAAATCCTACCAATGGCTAGAACGGGCCGGACTGAAGGACAGCACAGAGGCACTCATCATGGCTGCACAGGAACAAGCCCTGAGCACCAGAGCAATAGAGGCCCAGATCTACCACACCAGACAAGACCCAAGGTGTAGGCTGTGCAAACAGGCCCCTGAGACAATCCAACACTTAACTGCAGGGTGTAAGATGCTGGCAGGAAAGCATACATGAAACGCCATAACCAAGTGGCTGACATAGTGTACAGGAACATCTGCACAGAGTACGGACTGGAAACCCGAGGTCAAAGTGGGAAACACCTCCAAAGGTGGTAGAGAATGACCGAGCCAAGATCCTGTGGGACTTCCAGATTCAGACTGACAGAATGGTAATGGCGAACCAACCAGACATCGTGGTGGTGGACAAACAGCAGAGGAAAGCCGTTGTGGTTGATGTGGCAATACCAAGTGATTGCAACATCAGGAAAAAGGAACATGAGAAATTAGAGAAATACCAAGGGCTCAGAGAAGAGCTAGAAAAGACTTGGAAGGTGAAGGCGACAGTGGTGCCCGTGGTCATCGGAGCACTCGGGCAGTGACCCCCAAACTGGAAGAGTGGCTACAGCAGATCCCTGGAAGAACACCAGACATCTCGGTCCAGAAAAGTGCAGTACTAGGAACAGCAAAGATACTGCGCAGAACCCTCAAGCTCCCAGGCCTCTGGTAGAGGACCCGAGCTCGAAGGATGAGACCACCATGTATATATATATATATATATATATATATATATATATATATATATATATATATATATATATATATATATATATATATATATATATATATATATATTGCTGGCAACTCTGCTGCCAGTATTTTACAGTAAATTTACGATAAAAGCTTTTGCAGTCCAGGCTCTTGTCTTGTCCAAACTGGATTATTGCAATGCTCTACTGGCTGGACTCCTGCCTGCACAACCAAACCTCTGCAGATGATCCAGAATGCAGCGGCAAGAGTGGTCTTTAAAGAACCGAAGAGAGCGCATGTAACTCCTCTCTTCATTAGGTTACACTGGCTCCCCAGGTTCAAAGCTTTGCTCTTGGCCTACAACACCACCACTGGATTCGCCCTCATATCTTCACTCGCTAATACAAACCTATGACAGTATAGACTATGGACAACTTCCGCTCATTGGTCCCCTATTTACTGATATTGTCGTTACGACAGGGCAATAAAATGGCGGTTACATCCGGGCTTCTTTGCTTTTACTCCATAGTAAAACAATAGTTTTTACATAACATAAAGGGACGTATTAATTAAAAATTCAACACCCCCTCAGAGTTGTCATGTAGTAAAAACTTAGCTCTAGAAATCCTCCCATCTTTTGTACCGGGCTGTAAACATGATTTTTACACTTGTAAAGTCGCCATTGGATTTCTCCTTATATTTACGCTTTTGGAGCCTGCCCTCTGGTGGATGGTGGTATATCACTGTATGGCAGCGCCCTTACTTAAAGAACATTTAAGGGCTTCCATGAAAGAGGCTTGATACAGACCTATGTTCCTGCCAGATCCTTCCACTCTGCAAATGAACAACGTCTGGTGGTACCATCCCAAAAAGGAAAAAAAATCACTCTCACATACTTTCTCTGGATTCGTTCCACATTGGTGAAATGATCTACCTGCTGCTACAAGATCAGCAGATTCTGTAGCCATCTTCAAAAAACGCCTGAAAACTCATCTCTTCCGTCAGCACCTGACAGACAAATACTAAATTCTACTTCTACCTATTGCTTTTCTTCAATAAACAAAAAACAAAAGAAAAAATACAAAAAAAACGTCCTATCCTTAGCTTTGTATACTGTACTGGCTTTTAACTAACTAGTTTGGTCTTACTGTGGCCTCTGTCTCCTCTGGTCTCACTGTGGCCTCTGTTTCCTCTGGTCTCACTGTGGCCTCTGTCTCCTCTGGTCTCACTGTGGCCTCTGTTTCCTCTGGTCTCACTGTGGCCTCTGTCTCCTCTGGTCTCACTGTGGCCTCTGTCTCCTCTGGTCTCACTGTGGTCTCTATCTACTCTGGTCTCACTGTGGTCTCTATCTACTCTGGTCTCATTGTGGCCTTTGGTCTCACTGTGGTCTCTGTCTCCTCTGGTCTCACTGTGGCCTCTGGTCTCACTGAGGCCTCTGTCTCCTCTGGTCTCACCGTGGCCTCTGTCTCCTCTGGTCTCACTGTGGCCTCTGGTCTCACTGTGGCCTCTGTCTCCTCTGGTCTCACCGAGGCCTCTGTCTCCTCTGGTCTCACTGTGGCCTCTGTCTCCTCTGGTCTCACTGTGGCCTCTGTTTCCTCTGGTCTCACTGTGGCCTCTGTCTCCTCTGGTCTCACTGTGGCCTCTGTCTCCTCTGGTCTCACTGTGGTCTCTATCTACTCTGGTCTCACTGTGGTCTCTATCTACTCTGGTCTCATTGTGGCCTTTGGTCTCACTGTGGTCTCTGTCTCCTCTGGTCTCACTGTGGCCTCTGGTCTCACTGAGGCCTCTGTCTCCTCTGGTCTCACCGTGGCCTCTGTCTCCTCTGGTCTCACTGTGGCCTCTGGTCTCACTGTGGCCTCTGTCTCCTCTGGTCTCACCGAGGCCTCTGTCTCCTCTGGTCTCACTGTGGCCTCTGTCTCCTCTGGTCTCACTGTGGCCTCTGGTCTCACTGTGGCCTCTGGTCTCACTGTGGCCTCTGTCTCCTCTGGTCTCACTGTGGCCTCTGTCTCCTCTGGTCTCACTGTGGCCTCTGGTCTCACTGTGGCCTCTGTCTCCTCTGGTCTCACTGTGGCCTCTGGTCTCACTGTGGCCTCTGTCTCCTCTGGTCTCACTGTGGCCTCTGGTCTCACTGTGGCCTCTGTCTCCTCTGGTCTCACCGTGGCCTCTGTCTCCTCTGGTCTCACCGTTGCCTGTTTCCTCTGGTCCTACTCAAGCGTCTCCCATGGAACCTTCTAAATGGTTGTTGCGTAAGGGCGCCGCCATACGCCAAAATACAGCGAAATATGGCGATATACCGCCGTCCACCAGAGGGCAGGCTCCAAAAGCGGAAATATAAGGAGAAACCCAATGGCAAATTTACGGATGTCTAAAACATGTTTACAGCCTGGTACAAAAGATCGCTCCGGTCTCCAGAGCCAAGTTTTTATTACATGACAACTCTGGGGGGGATGAATTTTTGATTATTATGTCCATTTATGATATCTAAAAACTATTGTTTTACTATGGAGTAAAAGCAGAAAATCCCAGATGTAATGGTCATTTTATTGCCGAATCGTAACGACAATATCAGTAAATAGGGGACCAATGGCGGATATCATCCATATTTATACTATCTATGGTGTTACTGTGGTTTTGTCTCCTCTGCTCTCACTGTGGTCTCTATCTCCTCTGGTCTCACCCTGCCTCTGTCTCCTCTGGTCTCATGGTGATTATAGCTTTTTGGGCATGTACATATATACTTTCTGTATATACACATTTTGTTGTTTGTTGTTTGTCTAAGTTGAGACAGTTTCTGTTCTGTGTTTCTTGTAAAATTAACTATATTTGACAAATAAACAAATAAATCAAATTAGTTTGATGTTGAAAAAACATACAAAAATACAAAGTGGTCAGGGTATCTGTGAGCAGCTTGAAATCTCACTCCAAACTCAGATCAAAACGTGAAAGTCCTGTGAAAAGCCATTAGTAGTCTCCTGAGTCAGCAGTGGAATGTTTTTAAATAAAAAAATACAATAACTCACAATACAATTACTTACTAAAAAGAAAACATATTTCATTAAGCACATAACATAATGTTTTAATGCTGATTAACCTGAGCAATATAACTTTCAGTAATTTGATTTGTTATACTTCTGATTTTATTTGTCTCCATGTTCTAACTATCTAATTATGAGCATAAATTACGCACAAGAGCCTTTTTAAGAAAAATGGCAGGTTTAGATAATACAGCCAACTGTCCTCCAAATATATCAGTATATATTTGTAAAACATAGCCACAGATGACTCTTGTCACTCAGCCATGTTGTATTTTTTCTGGGAGAAAATTGATATTGAAATTGACTGATTCCAAAGAGGCTCTTTTGTCAGGTACCAACTGTTATTACATTGTAAACTCATCATACACAATTTTCATTGAGTGATTGAGTATTAACAATGTTTTGGGATAAGCATTTAAATAATATTTGATTAGCATCCTGGTTAAGACACATGTATTCAAATTAGAATATGTTGAGAGAACCTTAAAAACTGTGTGGTGGAGCCCCCTCCACAGGGCCGTAGTCAATCAAATCCTGGTTGGCCAGATCACTGAATGTACTGATGGAGGAGTGCTTTTTGTCGGAGTGCAGGATTGAGTAGAAATTGGCAAAGTAGCAAGCCAGTAGCAGTACTGCAAACAGCCACCAGATAGAGCTGACCACACGTCCAGCCAGAGCCTTGGGGTGAGGGCCGGCTCCTGGAGACCACAGTAAGGAGGGTAAGTACATCGGTTCAATAATGATCAATGAGATGAGAAGAGACGGGTGGGTTGGTGGGGGGTGGGGCTTACCCTGCAGAGCCAGAGCACCAGTGATGTACCAGAAGCTGTGCAGTAACGTGAAGCTTTGCTTCTCGGTCAGGCTCTACCCATTCAGATGGACTCATCCTACACACACAGGGTCAGACAGCACATGATTTACTGGCAATTTAACATAATCCTATTCAAAATACCATGACTGGTCATGATTTAAGTTAAATGAGAAGGTAGACAGTTAACTCTAAGCTTATATTGTCTCTGCAGTCTTGTTACATATGATTGTTGCGGCTGATATCTCCACTCAACCTGTGCCCACGTAGAGCAACCCTGAGGTTACCTGTGCAATCATTTTCAAGACTTTTTGGTTAAGTCTTTTTGAAGGCTGACCAGTGGAAGCTGCTTTGTGCCACTGTTATAAAGAAATTTCGAGCAATTCATTTGCCACTGTAATTTTTATCACAGTGGCAAAAAAACAGCTGGAAACAATATATACTGTAACAAAAATGCATTTGTTTTTTTTTTTTATCATTCTACATTTACTTTATTGTCATTTCAAGCATCCATTTAATAGACAAAATCTTCTAATGACAACCTGGTGACAAATTATAGTTTATTTTAATAATTATCTTGTAAAATATTTATTGTTTAAAGTTATTAATAAATCAATTTACTTAAGAAATACTTTCTGAGCCCTATGGGAAAATGTTTCTCCAATCATCACTGCCCTCTCTCCTAAACCTTGGCTCAGTCTGGCCCTGCTCTCACCTTGACACCAGGTAGATGCAGAGGCCGGTGAGCAGGAAGGCGATGAGGACACCCACCCACATGTCGGTGGAGAAGGGGGCCAGCAAGCTGACGGTGCTCTCCTGAGACACTAGCTCTCGGTTCAGGATGAAGCCCAGGCCCGTCTGCAGGAAGGGGTGCTCATGTCCACGTGATGCTCTCGGACCGAGGTGAGGGTCAGAGGGGCCACAGCCAGGTCCGCCTCCTAACAGGACAAGGAGTGAGAATGTTACCATTACATCAGTCACAATGTACATCTGTGCACATCAACAGTTACCCCAATATGACAATAATCATTCCACATTCACCAATCCAAAACTAACCTAACCAGTC
The DNA here is from genome assembly GCA_024349245.1 of Neodontobutis hainanensis. Classification (NCBI taxonomy): domain Eukaryota; kingdom Metazoa; phylum Chordata; class Actinopteri; order Gobiiformes; family Odontobutidae; genus Neodontobutis; species Neodontobutis hainanensis. The sequence goes on along the minus strand of JALDNG010003589.1, from coordinate 127,314 downwards.
CATTTTATATTTAGTTATAAAAGTTGATAATACCTCTGTGACTTCTGAAAAGCTCCCAGTGGTACTCCTGGGACTGCATTTTCCAATTGACTCCAATATTTGGTAAACTGGTGACAGTTTGTGCCCACATACTGGTCTGTTTGATACCACAAAAGTTTTTACAACATATTGTATACTCTCTTTTGTTTGCGCATCCATGAAGTGTCATGTGTGGTTTCACAGAGCTGTGGGGGCAACTGGAAACACACAAACCTGTTTATTTACTAGTTTATTTATAAAACATGACCCAAGTGGACGTAAAAGTATTCATACACATTATTGCTAGAGGAAGAGTACCCAAGTCTTTACTGCATGACATCTCATTGATAAAACCTACTCAGGTAAGTTTTATTAATGAGTGACTGTTGAGTGATGAATGACTTTTATAGACCTTTATGGTAAGCCACACCAGAATTTGAAAACACACAAGCATATTAGCCAACTATGAAAATATGTTTCAGGAAATTTCCCGTTACATTTGACAGTGATTCAGAAAGACCCATACATTTGGAACACTCACCTTAAGGATTATTAGGAACACCATACTAATACTGTGTTTGACCCCCTTTCGCCTTCAGAACTGCCTTAATTCTATGTGGCATTGATTCAACAAGGTGCTGAAAGCATTCTTTATAAATGTTGGCCCATATTGAGAGGATAGCATCTTGCAGTTGATGGAGATTTGTGGGATGCACATCCAGGGCACGAAGCTCCCATTCCACCACATCCTAAAAATGCTCTATTGGGTTGAGATCTGGTGACTGTAGGGGCCATTTTAGTTCAGTGAACTCATTGTTATGTTCAAGAAACCAATTTGAAATTATTCGAGCTTTGTGACATGGTACATTATCCTGTTGGAAGTAGCCATCAGAGGATGGGTACATGGTGGTCATAAAGGGATGGACATGGTCAGAAACAATGCTCAAGTAGGCCGTGGCATTTAAATAATGCCCAATTGGCACTAAGGGCCTAAAGTGTGCCAAGAAAACATCCCCCACACCATTACACCACCTCCACCAGCCTGCACAGTGGTAACAAGCATGATGTATCCATGTTCTCATTCTGTCGCCAAATTCTGACTCTAACAAAATGTCTCAACAGAAATTGAGACTTATCAGACCAGGCAACAGTTTTCCAGTCTGAAAACTGTCCAATTTTGTTGAGCTCTTTTTCCTATTTGTAGTGGAGCTGAGTGGTACCCGGTGGGGTCTTCTTCTGTTGTAGCCCATTTGCCTCAAGGTTGTGCGTGTTGTGACTTTACAAATGCTTTGCTGCATACCTCGGTTGTAACAAGTGGTTATTTCTGTCAAAGTTGCTCTTCTATCAGCTTGAATCAGTCGGCCCATTCTCCTCTGACCACTAGCATCAACAAGGCATTTTCGCCCACAGGACTGCTGCATACTGGATGTTTTTCCTTTTCACACCATTCTTTGTAAACCCTAGAAATGGTTGTGCGTGAAAATCCCAGTACTCAATACTAATACTCAGACCGTCCGTCTGGCACCAACAATCATGCCACGCTCAAAATTGCTTAAATGACCTTTCTTTCCTGTTCTGACATTCAGTTTGGAGTTCAGGAGATTGTCTTGACCAGGACCACACCCCTAAATGCACTGAAGCAACTGCCATGTGATTGGTTGATTAGATTCTTGCATTAATGAAAAATTAAACAGGTGTTCCTAATAATCATTAAGGTGAGTGTATTGTGACAGTACAAAAACGATTTAGTGAGAACCCACAGGAGCACAGAGAGGAACTGACCCCCTCAGTGTGAGACTTACCCCCCTGATGACCTCCCCAATCATGCCGTTCCAGTTGCCACTCGGGTCCATCATCCCATAGCGTCCATCTTTGACCAGGTGCACCTTGTACTTAAAGTTCAGTTTTTTGGAGAGCTCTGAAAGCAGGTCAATACAGTACCCCTCCAACTCAGAGCCTCTGGTCATGGCGTACGGTTCCTCCTGCAGGGCACATGATCAAACAGTGGCTTTAAATGGCTCTGAGGTCACTGTGAGCTCAGAGGTGCTCTGTGGATAAGCTTTTGAATGTAATACTCAAGTTTGGTATGAAAGATGCAAAAATAGTTAAGTTTAACAAATTTGTTGCTACACTTTAACAATACACGACTATTTTCAGTAATCTTGGAAACTGTTGCACAGATGTTCGACATCTTCAAGCTTAAACTGTAGTAGCCTTTTATTTGACACACATTTCCATCAACTGGGCAAGTCATTAAGAACAGGTTTGTATACAGTCTATAGAAGACAGATTTTTTTGAAAATAAGATAGTTTTGTGAGAAACTGGTAGAATTCTTTTACAAAAGCAGCTGTTGTGGAACTGATTTGTAGAGCTCAAAAAGACTGAGAAGAAAGAATACCTTTATAGTAGTGATGGATAACTCCTTGGCATCTGAAATAGAAAAACAAAGGTGGACATAAATTTGGAATTGCTGTAATAAAGCATGTCAAAGTAATGAAGCATGACAATCAGAGCAGAGTCGATTAGGCCTAAGCCAGCTCCTGCTTTATGCCTGCTCTGACAGCCCGGGCACTCAGGTTTTTTTCTCAGAGCAGCAGCAGTAAATAAGCCAATGCCATACAAAGACTTCTTGTTGTTGGTTGTTTTTGGGGGGACCTGGAGAAAGAGCTCAGTTGAAAGGCACTGGGGGGTAGTGGGCTCCGCAGGGGGATCAAAGTGGGGCCTCTCCTTCAGGATGTATTCCAGTATTGTTTTTCAAGCATCAGAGCAGGGATGAGTCCCACAGCCCTCCTGACACTATGACTCTGTGAGGAGAATTCTTTTGGCTGCCACTGTGACCAATGATGTTCCCATGGATTCTAGGGAGTGGACATGGTCTGCCAGGCCTGTTCTAAGCCTGGTTGACAGTTCTGAATGGGTCACATGAAGCCCATGACAGACATCAGCTGCCTGCTGAGTGCTCCCATATTCTTAATTGATTGATCAGAGTTTATGTCTCACCACAGTGTGACTTTAGCCCTCCACTGAGGAGAAATGCACTAGTGATTTGAGAGGGCTTCAGAGGGTGGGCGCTCTGGAAACTAGGGCACATCTGCGTCTGATCTTAAAAACTTATCCCTAAGGATATCTGGAATCCCTGTTTAAGATTGTAGTGTACTGACAATGAGGTCACTACTTTAATACCCTAAAGAACCACTAGGGCAGGGATGAGGCTGGTGCTAAACATCCATTTATGTGGAAAATCCAAATATTTGCAGATCAAACAGTCCAATATTAAGACACAGTTGTATTTATGTATAAACATTTAAGTCGTCACACAAATATATACATTTTTAGAGTCTATATTTTGGTTTGTCTTTTAAACAGTGGACCATAAACAGAAACAACATGGCACCGTCAGTGGTGGTTAAGGTCTAATTGTTAATTAATAAGGGACCTCCTATGATTGGCTCCTACTTCCAACTGTGATCACTTTCTGCCTTTGGGAAGCACATCACATCTCGTCATCCTCTACCCGTTTTATGTCCTTCTGACATTTATATTTAAAATAAAACCTGAGCAGAATTCCTTTCAATGTAGCTCACAGAGGTTTAGATAAAAGTTTCCACACTTAACCAAGTCATTTCTTGTGTAACCTAGAGATTGCTTTAACAAACCAACAATGGCAGGTGTGAATGCACTTGAATCAATGTTTTACAATGGTTTTGTGCAGTCAAATATTTTGAGAACAAAAAAAAAACTCATCATAAACCAAATAAAAAGCATGTGTAATGTCTATTTGTATAATAAAACATTAACATTTTTGTCACACTGTACTATTGTGTCCAGACTGAAAACATCCTGCCTCAGCTTCATTTCTAAGACACTAAATAAACAAGATTCTGTGTGTGTCTTACCTCCACTGCTGCTGGCCCACACAGTCAGAGCACACACCACAACCACCAGACACATGCAGCTCCTCATGTTGACAAACCCTAAAAACGAGAGTCATCAGCAGCTGCTCCACCTGTACAGTTTGTGCACAATATGATCCTGTTGAAGTGAGCTCACCTCAGTGCTGTGGGAAGAAGAGGCTTGGAGCAGGGTTGATTCCAGACAAAAGTGGACAGTGGGACGGCCTGTGAGGAGTGGTCCTTTATATGGGGCAGCTCAGGAGGAGGGGGTGCAGCATGTGACTACTGGAAGAAACTCAATTTAGAATTTTAAATGTTGGGTTTTCATTGTCCTTTTTTCAAACCTTTTTTGGCCCAAATGTGAATTGACTATGTTTGCACAAGCATATTTTAGGGACTTTTTGAGGTAACGGTCACCTCACTTGTTTTTGTCAAAGTTACATAAGAGCCTCCTGAGGGAGTATGGGGGCTGTTTGTGTTGGGGAGGATGTTTGGAGCTGGATGTGATGCAGATTAGTATGGAATGATGTCCCAGGACATCTGTGGAGAAAGTATCCTGACTGACCTCTGTACACTCTGAGAGAGTACTCTTTAAAGGTGTTGCTCTCATGTTTCTGCATAAAAAAAACATTTGTGTTGAGTTAAACAGTCCTGAGTCAGGACATAAAAAAACAGATTCTGTGTATACATAAAACATTATTTTGTTGGAGTCATGTGCTCCTCACATGGTTCCAGTTAAGAAGTCACTCCTCCCACTTTAGTGTGGTCTTGTAAGTTCAACTCAAAAAGTCAAAATGTTGCTTTTCAGTCACTCGGTGAATATTGAAATCTTGACGGTAAAACTCCACAGTACAGTACACTGTATATTGTAGGACTTAACCAGATCTGAAACTTACAATATGTCCATAGTACAGTGTTAATTTTAATATTAAAATGAGTTGTGGAAAAAATCCCACTGAAAGAACTGATTTAATTTTTTGGCCCCAAAGACAGTGCACCACACGCCCACAATGATATTATCAGTGAGTAAACTGGTGTATTCATGTGGTCCACTGTGGGATAATACAAGTTAGAGGAAGTCATTCTTCCAACTTTGACATAATTTTAGCCTGCAAAGATCAAACACTCTCTAAAGAATAACAACACACTAAAGAGTAACAACAAAAAAGATGGACCAGAAGATGGACCAAAGAAGACCAAAGTGTGCAACATGAAATCTCAGGATTGTGTGCATTTGTCAACGCAGACAACCTTTTTCCGTGAAAAAGTAAAAGAAAAAACTGCTGCGAAAAGGCTTTGCCAACTGTCTTGTCTTTGCGAGTGTCCAAATCAGGGTGCGGAAAAAAATTAAACTTTTATAAAAGAGGGGGGTGGTAAACTCAATTTGAGAAACAGATTAAAAATAACTGTGGAGTTATTTTCACTACTGACAGATATGTTTTGATCATAATATCTTGTTTAACAAAAAAGGAGAAAACAAGAGAAATATTATGATCAAATGTGTCAAACTATGGCTGGACATGTCCCCTCAAGTGTCAGACATGTCCCAAACATTATCAGGTCATTAACAGTCTGTCCTGGAAACTTTCAGATGATAATTTGTCAGTGTTGTCCAACTCCCATTTTGGAGTGTAATGGACATTGCATTTGATAAATAATAAAATAAAGAAACTGTCAAAAGGTTTAATTAAACAGTGATATTAACTGACCATTTAACATGTCCCTACTGTCTTCCAAGTACAGTATATTTATCTGTTGTACTGTGTGAATGTTATATTGACAATCTATTTTTGTTTTGGGTAGAAGAATGGGTGGGACAGAGAAATAAAAAGAAAGAAGCAGAAAAAAAAAAAAGAGTAGGTTTGTGCGAGCAAAAAGTGTTCTCTATTTTGTTCCCGGGATAAGTACAACAGTAAATGTTATTGTAAGTGTGGTTAAAAAAATTGTAACCACATTTATAGTTATAATAATATACATACAGATTAATATAATTGTCGAAACATAACTTCTAAACTCTATTCTCATTAAATAACAGATGCAAAACAAGAGGCAGCTCAGAAAGAGGAGAAAATGGCCAATGAAATACAGAGTTCATGGCACAAGCCCTAAAGGAGGCAGAGTGGCTCATCATCAGTCCTGAAGTCCAGTCGAAATCAAATTTTATTTATATAGCCCAGTATCACAACAACATTTGTCTCAAAGGGCTGAATTAAAAAACAAAGACAGACAGCTGAACTAGACAATATCCCCTGTCCTTAGACCCTCAATCAGGGTCAGAGGAAAAACTCAGCTGGGGAAAAAGAGAAACCTCAGGGAGAACCACAAAAGGAGCGTTCACTCCCAGGACAGACAGGCTGTGCAGTGGACATGTCTAGGACAGACACTGACAAATAGTTCATACGTACAAAATGACAGTAAGTCAGTTTAAGGATGGTCTTTAACTGTACCAGGCCAATAGAAAGTTCTCAACCCTGAAGATGAGTTGTCAATACTGTCTACTCTTTGCTAGTTATCATTGAGTAACCATGCTCTATGACAAGGGAACCCTTTGAGTTCCTCCTTCACTTCTCCCTCAGTGATTTGGGGCTATAACCTGAAAGATTTACAACTGTGGCAAGTGGGATACATCTCATATATACCACAATAAATGCCTTTGTCTCTTTAGGATTGAATCAAAAAGAAACAGCCTGCATTTACCATCTTGTCCTGTTTAAATTCTCATGGTGTGGATGTCAAAAAGTCCATCAGTCCCAGGATGTGAACATGTACACATACTATGATCCTGTGACTGCTCAGGAAGTAAATTGTATACAGCAGGTGCTCCTGAACATGCCACACACTACAGCAGTGACTAAGAAGAAGTACAGCACAGGTCCTGAATGTTCAGATGGTATACACATCCACAACAGAGCGGGAACACCGGGAACACCAGCAGGGATGGCTCAAGCTTTGGCCAGAAGAGACAAGGATGCCTGTCCCCTCAGGTTTTATCTCCTGCTCTGGGCCCCTTTTTAAGCCTCTGATGTTTTCCAGCTGGCTCCAGAGACAAACATGGCCAGTGAACCTTCCTGCTGCCTCTAAAAGAGAAGAAGGTACATTTTCATCACAGGAACTTTTAGTAGTATTTGCAGTATTATTAGTATGAGTCTTGTTCCTCTTATTTAGATTTGATTTCCAGCCAGCAGAACAAGTAGAGCAGATTAAAGTACCTCTGAATGTATGTGGATAGACACAAGTTATCAGTACCTGCATACTCTGGATCGACCCAATCCAAAAAGCATACAATCAATCAAAAAACAAAAGTGTGGGTGGCCAGGTTAAACACTTTTTTTTCTCTGGGTGCCATTTCTTTAGAGCTATTCAACTTCAGGAAAACATAGAATGTTTATCTTTGTGCAATATTTCGCTGTATGGCTCCCTTACCCAAGGACCTTTTAGGAGGTTCCATGTGAGACGCTTGATTGTACAGCACATTTTTATACAATTTTATCTATATATAATTCTCTATACTTATACTACTAATGCCTAATAAACTCTACCTACCGATACTGAACACAACAACAATCCAACCATAAATGAAGACTTCTATCCTTCATCTATAGCACGCTGCATCTTCTCAACTGTCTCTCTTTTCCAAAACCCTCCAGCTCAAGCTTTTAGTGAATCATCACACAGCTGACAAAATCTAAGCATCCTCTCTCTTTGTTATCAGTTACCGCCGCAGCATTGTGACCATCTCTGTCCTCAGCATCATTAGCTCCAGTATGTCTCTAAAATCTACTCTTTCCCTCCATCACATCCCACAATGTTTCTCCTTGTCGGGGATAATAGTCAGGACTATTAATAAATAATTTATTTGCATCATGCTTTTTATTTGAGTCTTTCCATATATATATATATATATATACATATATACATATATATATATATATATATATATATACATATATACATATATATATATATATATATATATATATATATATACATATATACATATATATACATATACATATATATATATATATATATACATATATACATATATATACATATACATATATACATATATATATATATATATATATATATACACATACATACATATACATATATACATATATATATATATATATATATATATATATATACACATACATACATACATACATACATATATACATATATATACATATACATATATACATATATATATATATATATATATATATATATATATATATATATATATACACATACATACATACATACATATATATATATATATATATATATATATATACACATACATACATACATACATATATATATATATATAGGTTGGGAGCAAAATTTTTTATTTTATTTTGTTCAAATTATTTTTTGGAAATTCAAATTATACAGGGGTCCTTAGGCAAGACCCTTCGCACTACTGCCTACCTCATTAAAATAATGTGAGACAATAAATACTATGAGAAGCCGGATCAGACGGCGACCGGCCAAACAAGGTCTGCGACAGGTGTTGGGAAACCAGAGCAACTTGATGACAAATGGGCTACTGGAACAAGAACAGGAACAAGAACAACACGGAGATGGGCGAGATGCGATAACAAGGCTCTGTTGGAATGCTACTACGAAGTACCATCAGAAAGTCTCCTAGAAGATGTGAATGCAGCATTGAGTGTGATCCCTACCACAACCATCACTGAAACCAATGAGCTGATATACACCTCAGCAGATCCTCGAGATGCTTGGCTATAAGAGCAATCATGAGAAACAATACCCACCGTAACAAAGGCTGGAGGCTAAAATCAAGAAGGCGCGGAGAGAAGTGAGCCAACTGACAGAGGCCAAGAAAGGTGCAATGAGAAAACAAGTACCCAATAGGTACAACCAGATGCCAATACCTGAAGCACTTGAAACTGCCAAACAAAGGCTCCTAGCCTTGGCCAGCCGCCTAAAGAGGTACACAAGATAGAATGAAGCCATAAGAATAAACTGGCTGTTCGCAACTCAACCTGCGAAAGTGTATGCTTAGTGGCAGGGTAATAATAACAGCAGAGCCGACCCACCAAGGCTGGAAACTGAACAATACTGGAAAAGTATATGGGAGAGGGAGGCATCACACAACAGCAATGCACGGTGGCAGGTGGCTCTGAGAGAGGACCACAGCAACCTCCCTGAACAGAATCCAGTTACCATCACAGAGGCAGACATCCAAGAAAGAGTCTCAGGTATGAAAAACTGGACAGCACCGGGCCCTGACAGGATCCACACCTACTGGCTAAAGAAGTTCACTGCACTCCACGAGCACCTTGCAGCACAAATGAACCAGCTGCTAAGGGATGGGACGCACCCTGAATGGCTTACCGAGGGGTGTACAATCCTGATCCTGAAGGATCCCACAAAGGATACAGTCCCATCCAACTATCGGTCATCGGAGCACTCGGGGTAGTGACCCCCAAACTGGAAGAGTGGCTACAGCAGATCCCTGGAAGAACACCAGACATCTCGGTCCAGAAAAGTGCAGTACTAGGAACAGCAAAGATACTGCGCAGAACCCTCAAGCTCCCAGGCCTCTGGTAGAGGACCCGAGCTCGAAGGATGAGACCACCCGGAGGGTGAAGGACAAAGTATATATTGTATTTTAGAATACAACATTATGTTAGAATGTATTAATGTATTAAGTTCTCTGTGTAAAAATACACTTCCCACAAGTGTTGACTTGATGCTATTTGCAGATGATCTTAACATCATTTTGGTTTTGACATAGGATAAAGTATGGAAGATGTATAAAACAGACAATTTGAAATAGAAATTGGTAAAAAATGAAAACAAACACAAAACACCCAGCAGGTGGTGGTACAAACGCCTTTACATTCAGATTTTATTGTGAAGAATTAGACGAAATAAATAATTTTATGTTGAAAGGCAGACATCAGACACGGATGTGTTAAATAATAACTTCTGTATCCCAGACATAAAATAAAGCTCAAGGTGAGTGTCCGACTCGGGATAGTTGTAGTGTCTGACTCAGGATAATATAGCTTCCGGCTAAAAGCTCGGGCGATAGCGCTCGTTTTACGGCCACACTAAAAACATTTTGCAAAGAAATAATTCAAACAATATATGGTTAGAAACGTAAAAAAAATTACACTTACTTGGCCAGTTAGTTGTCAGAACTCCAGAGACAAACAACAAAGACAAAAAAGTTATCAAATTTTAGCTCAAATTGTCTGATTCAGGATACACTTACATTAGTTGCCAGGGCATTACTTTGACTAGCGACACTTATATAATATTGACTTGAAATTTGTTTGTAGTTTAGTTGTTCTGAACATCATACTCTTTTGTGATTAGACAAAATTGAGAGAAAAGCTTATGAGGCTTTACTGCTTTTTTAATTGAACAATAAATAATAGTAATTCTATATCTTATCATAGATTTCAGAGTTTACAAGCAATACACAAATAATAAAATCATCATTTTTTTGTCACATGTCAAAGCATAAAGTTGCAAATCTAACCCATGTTTCTTACAACTCCAAAACAAATTGTTGGATCAAAGTGTCCAAAGCTTTGTCATGTTTTCAAAATAAATACAGTATTTGTCCTTGAGACATTCACAAAGTAAAAGTTCTAAGAATCCAACTGGTTTCTTAAATTAAATAAACAGCAGTGATTTCCTTGTGAAAAAGCTGAAAACAAAACATTCTCTGAGGCCTGAAGTAGTTGACAGGACTCAGTTTGAAAAAACCAAACCGGGCCAAATAGTCTAGATAAATACGTCTTTAAAAAGGAACTGGGTGGTTTTCTTGGAATCCTAATGAAGCTGTCCTTTGTGTTTGTGTGCTGGCTGCAGCAGAGTCTGTGGCGCTTAAACGAGCATGTCACGCTTCACAAAGACTTGCAGAGCATAAGAGGAGGCCCGGCAGCGTCTGACAGCTCTCCAGAGGTGGCCATCAGCTTTGGAAACTGCACGCTGACAATGGAAAAACTCTAACTGACAAATCAGTGTCATGAGAAAGCATGGGGCAACAGTCGGGCAAACAGCCGCAGAGGTTAGGGCTGGGGGAGAGGAGAGGCAGGACTCACTTGTTTATGTAGTGTCAGTTTTAGCTCTGAGAACAAATATAGCTTTCTTTCACATACTTCAGATGGAACTTTCTTGAACTCTGGATACATTTTTCAGATAATAACTGACACTTAATTATGAGGTGACTCATATATGAATCACTGACACGGCTAGTTACAAAATGTGTTACAAACCTACAGTTCCAACAACCCAGTGGCCTTTGTTTTTGCTTTGACTTAAACTGAATTATCACTACACATTTGCATGATAAAATAAAACAGATAATGATCAATATGATATTTTTTAAGTCCTGGAGGAACATATTGAGAAACATTTGACTTGCTGGAGTTACAACAGGATTTCACAAATCAATGTTTTTGAAATATTAACCATTTACCTTTTCCAATAATAAAAAGAAAATTATGTACAAAAGGCTGTAAATATGAATACATGCAAGTGAGAGTTTTAAGGATGCTTGAATAAAAACCTAAGAGTGAGTTTAGTCAGTTGGAGTCTGCTGGTGGGGGGCTGTGTAATGAGTAGTTTTTTCGTCCTCTTTATTGGTCAGGCTTGTCGTCTCTTGTGCAGCGTCAAACACTTGCTCTGGAACATGCCCCTCTCTCCAGGGCTCCGAGGGCTGCTGCCAGAACGGTTGAGAGAGGTGATAGCTGGTAAACAAAAAACCCAGCAGAGCCCATAATTGTAGCAGCAAGCAGACGCAGCCAGTACTAAGGCTTTTCACATGTCAGCTTGTATAAGCCTAACTGGGCTGTTGACACTTACCTCTAAACTCATTGAGTGGAAATAAAATGAGCTGTGAGACTTTGGGTTAATATGAATTTGGGATTTATTTCGGTCAGAATTACAGTATATGAATTTATTATTGTCCTAAAATTTTGCGCAAACAACTGGTATTGCAGTGCAAACAATACAGCAGGTCAACAAATAAGCGTATGCGTTTAAAACAGATCATTGGCAGGTTTCAGGACCACGGACCAATGAGAACAAAAGGTTTCTAGATGGGATGCTTTTAGCAGTCCATAAGACATTTAAATATCAATAAATCTTCATATAAAAATCATTAGCCCTGGAATAAACATTACAGTGGATCAGAGACATGCAGTAGACTAAAGAGGGTGGGACATGGTTCAGTGCAATGACATGCCACACTGCAGGAGCTCAGACAAATACACTCAATGCTAACAGCTGCTATTCTGCACTGCCCTACTTTTTCAGCACAGAAATGAGACGAACTTCAAACTGTACACTATCTTTAACATGACACCATGCCATCTGTAAAAAAATATTGCTAATCGATGGATGGATGGGCTATGATGGAATAAAATAACATTTGTAAAATCATAATAAGATTATCTCTTGATCTATTGCTACTATTGCTCATGTTCAGAGGCAGGGAATACCTTAGACATGAGAGCAGATCATAGTTAATAAATAGTCATATAAAACAGGTACATTCTGGCATTTATCTAATGTTTTGTGCAAACAAATGACAGCGCTGTAGATCTCATTAATGAAGGACTAGGTTTGTTCTGCTTTTATGCCTCAATAATGGGAAGTGGAAACTATAATTAAAATATTTTGTGTTGCTGTAAATGAATTACATGTGTTACTCTATGTGGTAATTTGGCAGTATATCCAGGTCTACACAAAATGTCATTTACTTTAGCATATTGTTTAAATATCTTGTAGTGTGTAACTTTTAGGTCCGACTAGAATTCTAAATTCTTTTGGTGTATTTTCACAAAATTCCAGCACTAGGTCCCAGAGGGTTGCCTTTTTGTTGCCGGATCCCCTTCTGCCTAAACAAGACACTGACAACTGAAATTGGTGGTTTTAATAACTGCAAATATCACAAAAAAGAGCCTAAAAGGGGCTTGAATCACAAGATCACAAGATGTATAATTTATAGATTACTAATTTAGCGCAACAGTTTTGTGCATGATTTCTTTTCAATATTCTACAAGATATGAAAGTGTCATGAAAAGTCTGCTGTCTTTTCAATCAGAGTTTGAGCATAAAAAACACTTCACTGTTGTCAGGGTCTGAGGACTGGGGCGGCCTTGGACGGGTGGGTTCCAGAGAGGCCAGCTGACTCAACAGGTGCCGACTGGAGCAGGGCTCTGGGACACACAGAACCCTCAGGGTTCCCTCGCTCCTCGATGGGGCTGCCCTGGGCCAGCTCCTTGAGCCGCTGCCTCTCCTGGGCCTTCTTGGCTCTGTTGGCGATATAGCGGACCCGGCTGTGGCTCCTGGAGGAGGTCCGGCGCACCAGAGTGTCATCCACACACTCCTGGGACTCCTGGGCTGCGTGTGTGTCCTTGGCGGTGAGGGGCTCAACATCTGTAAGCCTGCGAAGCTGTGCGGTTAGATCATTAAGTGGGAGGAAGGTGCACGGGGCCCGACTGAGTGGTTCGGGGGTGGGCCTCACAATGAAGCTGCGGCTGATGCTGCGATACTTGCTGTTGAAGCTACAGGAGATGTCGTCGGAGGTAAGGTCCCCAGAATTTTGGTCATGGACGGTGTAGCTGGGGTATGCTGAACGACTGCTTGAGCCCTCCATAAAGAGCGGGCTCCAGGTGTGCCGTCTCTGGGATAGTCTGCTGGGAGGGGCTAGCGTGTAGCTCTGTAGAAGGTTGGGGTTGGACTTGCTATTGGTGACGTGTGCTGAATTATAGGACACCAGGGGGGCGAGAGAGCAGCCAGTCCAGGAGGGAGTCTGTCGGGCCAGGTTTGGGAGGGTCAGGTCAATGTCGCTAGAGGAGAGGCTGGAGGATGAGGACATGCTGTCCCGGTGGCTGGGAGGCTCCAGTTTGTTCCACAGCCGGTCGCTCTGGGTGGCGTTGGTGCAGACCTGGGGCACCACCAATGGGGGGACCGTCCCCCCTAAAGCTCCTGCTGCTCTCTGATACCACTTCTGTTCTGTGGGTGTCTTTTCATGGAGAGTTTGGGTGTGCTCCATGGAATTTGTTGTGCTGCTGTCGGCATGGGGAGGTTGACTGTACTGTGAAGGGACACTTGGCTCAGCAGCAGAATCCAGAGGAGTTTGGATCCCCAGTGTCTCTACTCCAACTGTCAGGACTGTCCACTGCACTGTTTGCAGAGGCTGATGGGGTTTTTGAGCTCATGGCAGTGGATGGTGTGGATGTGGAACAGAGTGAGGACAGGCAGCCTTCTGGAGTGGAAGAAGAGAGGCTCAAACATTTGTTTGCAGAGGCTTCGGGTTCTTGAGGGAAAAATGGGTGGTGAGGGGCTGATCTCAAGACTGTGCAATAATCTGAAAGAAAAGAAAAAGGTCACTGTGAAGTCCTCTCTCTCCTCTGTATGCTCTTTATACAAATTAACAAAGCAAATCATTGTGAATGTTACTGTGTATGGTATTATACAGATACTTATGGAATCAAAGTATTTTACAATAGCCTTTGCATATTAAAGATTCCAGTGGACATTAAAACATCAATATTCAGTAAACAGACAAGAAACAAGCGCGTGTCACACCCACAGACAGGATGTGAGAGTGGTACAGAAGGACACAAATGAAGGGTGCAGAGAACACAGCAATGAGCCATGACAACAGCAAGCTGGTGAGGTCTAAAGGTTTGTGTATGCACTCTGCGGTTTACCTGGCTCTGGTCATCCCCTCAATTCTGAACTAGGAACAGAGAGAAGCGTGCAAAAAGGAAAGAGAGGAAAAATAGTTTAGCAAAACTGGACTGAAGTGGTATACTGATTGTGAAGAAACAGCTTGCAGGTAAGAAACACATACTGAAACAGGAAAAAGTTTAAGATAAAATAAAGAACAAATGCCACTCGTGAAGAGTAAAAATGTTTTCTTTTATTTGTCATTTTTATTAGTGTGCTAGCTATTCAAAGTTAGAAAATGTGTGGGCTGATGTTTTATTAGTTAGATGCATCAATGAAACCATGACCTGAAACTGTGTGTCAGGCAGATGAAAGAAAACCCTCCCTTGACACTGTTTGAACTTGAGCTGCCTGCTACTGCAGCCATATAATGCAGTAATATAGTATGTCTTTTTATCTAAGCCTATATTTTTTTTCAAATAATTAGAACCAATTGATTTATGAGATTATTAATTTATTCTTAGTGCTTTTCCTTTTCACAGTCACACACTGGTGGTGGTAAGCTACATCAGTAGCCACAGCTGCCCTGGGGAAGACTGACAGAGACGTGGCAGCCATTTAGTGCCTAAGAACTCTTCATCCATCACCAAATACTTTGGTAACTTGTCTCATCTGTTCAGCATGTGGCAAATGTAAGAACAGTAACTTTAACTCAAACACCTTCAGTGAATGAATAGTCACTAATAGCTTATCATAGCAAGGCTGTGCATATTTGATTTTGTTACTCATATTGGAGAATTATTCATCAGTGTTTTAAGATCCAGTCACATAGATTAAAAACTGGATGAACATAAACTGCAAATAAAAGCATTGTTCTAATTATTAGTTCAATATCATATACAGTCCCAATAAAACAATGACCTATAACAAATTACTGATATTACTGTGTTGATGAGTTTTGTTAGTGAGTTAATGTTTTGTTACTGTGCAGCTCTGCTATGTTAGGGTTCAAGGGTGGAAATGTTCAATCTCAACTCTCCCTCTATATGAGACAGGGGTAATGTAATACAGTTGTAAGGTCTATGGGTTTATACTATCAAATCTACTCAAACTGTTGGAGACAACCACTACAAAGCAGCTACTGTTTTTCTAATGCTGCAGCAACTTCTTTCTTACCCGCAAAAACATGGGGACTTATGGCGCAACTCTTCCATTTTCTGGGCAAACAGGGCATTCATCTCACGCTGCAGGGTGCCCACGGCTCTCTTGCGGCTGTCAAGGACTGAGCGAGGGAATAAAATCGGAGGTGACTCCAAGCTGCACAGACTGCCGAAGCTGTCACAGCTGCTGCTGTCAGAGAGCAGCAGAGCCTCACCCACTGTGGTGTTTGTGAGGAGGTGCTGTGTTCTATAATCTGGGGAGTAAGGTGCCAGCGGAGATTAGTCCTACAGTCTGGTGTGAGACTGGGTGCTGGGGATACAGTGTTAGGGAAATGTCTGCGGGCACACTGCATGACCAGGTAATCTTCTGAAAGCAGGTAGGCTGAGGACGCACGTGCTGAGTGCCAAGTGTCTCCCTGCCTTTAGATATGGGAAGAGGGAATGGCCTGAGGAAAGCCTGTGGCGAATATTGAAACTGACCCTCCACATTCTGGGACTTGCTCTGTGTTACAGGAAACTGGGGGTCTAAATGAGAAGCTAGAGCCTGGGGTTTGGCTCTCGGTTCTGGCTGGACTTGTCTCTTGTTTGAAGAGCAGTAGTAATTTTGGTCCTGCCTCTCCACGTCTGCCTTTCCACATCTGACCCCCTGCCTGTCTTCAGCCACACCTTTACGTTCAGCCTCTGGACTTTCTTTGGAGCCAAACACACAAGTGATGCAGTTGGAAGACATGCCCATCCTGCTTGAGCTGTTCAGGGCAACACGGGCAAACACCCCTGGCTTCATGTCCAGGGTGTCTTGAAAACGCAGCTGACTTGCCCGCTTTAGTGGCTCACTCATGGGCCGGCAATGAGCAGAAAGCACGCTCTTACCTTTGCCCCCATCTGGAGGAACAGCCCGTTGGTGCCGGGATAGTCCCACGGACCCTTGGCCTGGCGGGGTGCCAGCGGAGTCCCCGTTGCGGTGCTGTGGTAATGTAGGCTGATGAGAAGCAGCACAGGCCTTGTCCTGGTCTTCAGACTCCCGCTCCTCACTAGCACCCTCTGCGCTGTAGTCTTTGGTGTTGATGGCAATCTCTGCAAAGCCCTTCTTGGGTTTGGGCTGGCCTTTGGTGGGTGCACTGGCAGTACGACGAAGCAGGTGGGCACCAAATGGGTGCTTACGGCTGTGCTGCACAGCAGCATTGCTGTCCAGGGAAGCCTGTTTTGGGTTTCTGTGAAACAGCCCTTTTATGCCTGTGGCTGCTTTGGCCTGACAAAAACACAACACAAGCCAAGTCAAAGATAAAAGGTCCAGAATAGTTCTCTATAAGTGATGCACAAGATACAAAGGGGAGATGTTTGCCATAATGCAGATAAAATATGCAGTAGTGATAAACTGTAACCACACAATGGTGTTTCTTTAAAAATAGCATGCTTCAAAATATAAAACAACGCAAATTCTATATTCATCATTACCTGAAATAACACATCAATATAAGCACTAAACATAAAACGATCAGCTGAAAACCATGCAGACAATCTTTGAATGCCATTTGGATTCCAAGCATTATATTTAGGAGTGTAAGTTTTTAAAAAGTGTACATATGTTAAGAAATTTTAGCTAAGAAAACTCTTCACAAAGAAAAATATACCATAGGCATTTAGTAGAACTCTTTCTCTCTATCTGTAGGACAAAAGCAGAGTAATGATTGCTTCTCAGTGGTGTAATGTTAGCCCACTGTGTCTATGGGTGCTAAATTGTGGGGGTCTAAAACCACAAAATGAAAAGAATTATCCTAGTACAGTGCCTTTTTTAAAAATTTATTTAAAAAATGTTTTTAAGAAAAAAGTAAAAAAAGTAAAAAAGGCACTTAGGTTTGAAGGTGAAGACGTATCCTTTTCTCCTCTAATTTGGTCCCTGTCCACATTGCTTTTTCTCAAAGGAATGCCCTTTCTCTTTGAAATAAAGGTGCACTGCCGAACCCTTCAAGGGTTCTTACATCCTTACATTCAGTGTTTGTTTCACTGACGTGCAGATCACTGCACTGGACTAGTTTTTAATTAGAACAACCCTCTAGATTAGAGGTGGTGGACTGCTGAAACATAATCTTTTCTTTGTTTACAACAAAACAGTTTCCCTCTTAAAAAGTCATTAACATTTAAAAGGAGTAGTTATGTTAACGAGGAGCATATGACTCCCACCCCAGCACTAACACAGCCCATACAAGCACTGACGACACTGGAACCATGGTTTACAGACTTAGAGTAACCTTGCGCAGCAGCTTGATTCAATCCATCTTGACCTGCCCCCAAGCAAGAGGTTTACCTTCTGAACCCTGGCCTTACCGGCTCATTGTGTCCAATGATGTGGCAGCACTGACAGGTTTGGACATGTTTTAAGTTTGAAGATGTAGCAACTTTTTTACCGTTACAAAACAACATGGAGCTGCTCTGATTGGATAAAACTGTGATTAATAACTCCAATCACCACCCAGGTATTTATTTAAAGTGCCTGATGTTTTGAAAATGCTTTCAGATGATTCTGTGGGTCTATCTGTGAGTCAGGTATCATTTACTGTACATTGAGGTGGTTTAACCTCCCTCTAAGGGATATAAACTCAATTCGAAATTGAAAAAGTTCCTTGGATGAAGGAAGAAAGGTCTTCACCTTTAAATATGTCCTGGATGACTGGGAACCTCCATAGACAAGGACATTGAAGCAACACTGATGAACATGACTGAGACTGACCCACAGATGTTTTTTTTTAGACCAGGCTACAAAACTGTCACATGAACACTGATTTTTGGATTAATCATTAAAATACTTTAACCATATTAAATATTTTTTCATAATATTATTGCTTGTTAAGTTTTAAAAGTAGAGCCAATTATTGTGTAATCAGTGACCTTTGCACCTTTTTATTTGTGTGAGATTTTGACCCTTCAAACCAGCAGAGCTCTACGTTCTGCTGGGCAACATCCGCTGAAGGTCCCCCAGTCCCGGTTTATAATAGTGGGGCAATTATTCTTTTGCAGTGGGTCAGTCCTAAACTATGCAAGTACACATAATTCCCTTATACTATGTAGTTACATGTTATTACAGTTTGTTACACAAGGAGCTAGATACAATGACAAAGTGTAGTGTCAGATAAATGGTCATTGATAACTTTTTATGAACTTTATAGAGATGACCTCTAGTCATCCATACCTACTCTAGTTAGCATCAAAAGCAGAGAGTTGTCTTGAGGATATTTAACCTGTGGCCCAGTAAATTGATTTATTTGCTTCCAGGGGGAAGTGTGTACCCATGCAGTACACAGAACTAATGGCCAGATTAACTTTATCTGCTCCCTAGGCCTGTTGTCAGGGAAGAAAAGCACATTGGATCTACTTCAAGAGGTCAATAGAGAGGTGGTGGTTTGAGCCTTAATAACTCATGAGGTCATGAGTTGGCTATATTTTTAATGCTGCTCAGCTGATTGTAAAATCTTTAGGGCATCCCTGAAGTGCAGTGAGTGGAGCATGTGGCTCATGCAAAATGCTGTTTGGGTCTCACTACACCTGAGTTTAGAGAGGCAGCTTCTTGGCTTCTAACATTTGCTGCCTGTAAATGAAAAAAGTGGGGTCCACTGAAATTACAAACAAACAGAGGAAGAGAGTGAAAATCAGAGCGAGTGAAGGACTAGAAAGAAAATTATGACACACACAAAGTTCAGAGCAATGTCAAGAACAAATTGGTCATTTAGAGCATTGCCCGGAGTACACTTGAGGGCATCTGTCAACATGTGAACAATCTGAAAATTAAAAACCTGAAAAAACTTCAATCTCAAGCACATGCAACAGAAATAAGCAGTGCCTCTAAATCTACACTTAAATATCAATATGAAAGTATTGTATGCATCATTCAAATTTTACATTTGAACCTTGTTTTATAATACCTACCTTACCAGTGATGTCATGCATGGCCACGTGAACAAAGATGGAAGCTTCCTCCATACCTTCCAAGTACACATGACGATAGCCTGCCAAACACATTCAAATGCAAACTGGTTTCAACACATTCAATTCACAATGTAACTGTCACAGCAATCATCATGTTATGGTACAATAAATACATTCCATCAACAATTAATACCAATGCCTTGAAAAATGTAATGTCCCCTTTAAAGAGTAACTAAACCCTAAAACAACTTTTTTTTAGTTAATGATCTGTAAGAATAGGTTCTTATTAGTGCTGTTCACTGATCTGATTACATTTTTTGACATTTGATGTAAAACTGTCTAAATGCTGCCCTCTTCAGGTTGAACGGTGGTTAATGCAGTTGAATTATTCGATTTGAAGTTTCCAAAAAAAAGCGGGACAACTACCCACGCCCCTGGCACGAGCTCACCACACCCTTGGCATTGGCTCATGCCCCTGGTATAAACCATAAATAGTATAAATATGGATGATATCCGCCCATTGGTCCCATATTTACTGATATTGTCGTTACGATTCGGCAATAAAATGGCCGAATCGGCTTTTACTCCATAGTAAAACAATGGTTTTTCGATAGCATAAACGGATGTAATAATCAAAATTGGAGCCTGCCCTCTGGCGGACGGAGGTATATCGCCGTATTTCGATGTATTTTGGCATATGGCGGCGCCCTTACGCAACAACCATTTAGGAGGTTCGGAGACGCTTGGTATAAACACATCTTGTTCTCAAGTTACGGGTGTTGAAAACATCAAGCTAGCTATTGCTATAGCTAGCATTTACTTGTAGTGTTGCTGGTTGCAACAGCACTGCAGGCAGGCCCGGATTGGCTGTCGGGAGCACCGGGAAAATTCGGTGGGCCGGTACGTTTGTTTGGCCGCGAGGGCCGTTGTCATGGGACTGGGTTGAAATATATATGTTTTATTATTATTATTATTGTTATTATTGTTATTATTATTTTACCAGCAGCACTCTTTTTATTTATTATATTGCAGTCCCACTCTTTTATTTAATATTTTCTCGCAGAGTACAGCCTGCAAGACAATGATGACGTTTAGACTCCTGGCCCCGCCCCTGACACGGCCCCTTGCAAGTTGCTCAAAATAAAAATAAAAGTCACATTAAAAATGGATAACAGAAAGCGCAAAGGCTGCGCTGAAAAGGCCAAAATGAAAAAAAGCTTTAGAAACTGACGCGCCAAATGTTCAAAGCTGAGCACATATTTTCTCAACAAAATTAATGAAGACGACGAGGCGGGTAAGTAAGCTAACTTTAAGGTAGTTAGGAGCAGTGCAAGATGCTAGCGGCCGTGCAAAACAACGTCGTATGTAAACCCCGTTCATGTATCAAAGTTTTTCTTGTAGCTCTTCAGTAGCAGCCGCTCTAGTACCGTTTGCTGCCAACAGAGAGCAGGATGTCGAACTAGAGATCAAAACTTGTTCCTCCTGTAAAAACTGTCATTTGTGTTCACCTCATTGTCTCTCAGTACAAATTACTAAGTGATGCATACCGTGTGATTGGACTTGCCTACAAGTTCCTATTAACACTGTCCATCACACAAGTAGCCTGTGAGAAAAGCTTTTATCAGTGACATTCATAAAAACAGACTCAGGAGCACTTTAACCCAGAAGAACTTTAGGCATTAATGCTCATATGCACTGAGAAAGAAATTGTCATGTCTTTGGACAATGACACTGTGATAGATAAAGTTGCAGAGACCAGTGCTCTGCTCAGGTGTTTATTAATGTTTTAGGGTTGTCCATGTTTCCTTGAAGCTAAACTTATGCAGAGGAAAAAGAGATGAATTAATCATTAGAAAGTTATACTGTGAAAAAAAGTCAGATAACAGTGCAGTACTTGTTTAATTCCTTAACTAATGTTCTCTTATTTGTGAAAAAGTTGTAAAGCAGCTGTTTCCATGAAAAAGAGCTGATACTGTCATTAGAAAGTGCACTACATTTTATTTTAATCTTTATTTATTTTGTTTTATATATTTTTTTCTTCATTTTAATGTTTTGTTATTTATAAATACTAAATCTTAAAGAAAAGAGATTCTGTTACTATCCAGTTATTTACTGTTCTAATAAATCTTCACTATGAAGCAAGACTAAGGCTACTGTTTTTGCACTGAATTTGAAATGATGATATTTTTCAAAAATACAATGAATTACAAGGTTGTAGAAAACTTATTTTTATTATTTTAATATAGTCAGTCGGGAACTAAAGTGGGCCGGTCTAAGGCATGAATCTCCAGGGCTGAAAATGAGTCCCAATCCGGCCCTGACTGCAGGACTGCATTGCTTTAAAGTTGAGTTGGAAATTAGGCGCCAGTGGTAGCGTGCACTAAGCCTGGAACGCCGTGAGTTCCCGATGAGAGCTGGAATTTGCAGCGGGCATTTTAAGTGGGATTGCTTCTCCAACGCAATGGAGGTGGAAATGGGTTTCTCCAAACAGCTCCCACTAAAAAGCAACAGAGCCAAACGCTGCTCCAGCATGGACTCCCACCACCGGAGCGGCGTCTTGAGGTGAGTGAACATATATTTTTAAACACAATTTATGTTTCTTCCAAGTAACGCTAAATTTAATTAATCAATTTTGTTATGTTGCTAATTTGGTAAAGTATGCTAAATGTTAGCTTCAGCTACTACTTATACCGAGCTAATGCGCTAATGAGGGCTGCTGTGGTGTCGATACGTGTGGCCCAGTACAGACATCTAGCTTTACTCTATCACTCAATATTCCGTTTGTTATTTCTCGTACACGGGCAGCACTCTGCTGTACCTGTAGCATAGGTGCAGCACTTAACGTTAGCACTAAAAACCTGTCACTGGCTCATGACTCTGGACTATGAAATATGATTATCTCATGACTCGTGTAACACCGTGAGTTTTGACTCAACACAGACTCAAAAATTTGGACTTAATTCTTCAGAGTCAAATTACAATAAAAGAAGTGGTGACTCAGACTCAGTAGGACACTAACATGTAGGATGTGGCAACAGTGAGTGTTTGTGTTTAGATGTCTTCTTTAGATTCTTTGCTTTATGAGAATATTTGTGTTATTAATACAATTTATAAACATTTTAAAATCTCTAAAATGAATTAATATAATACTGTAATTGTAAACAATAACACAAATCTTTTGTTTTGTCTAAAATGACCAGAGAAACTGGGTGCCAGCCTGAACCAGTCGCTGCAGATCTGCAGGTGTGCAGGCAAACGTGAAGCCTAACAGGAGAAGCAAAAGTGAGTTTGAATACTGTGAAGCTTTTGTATATTTAGTTTAGTTTTATTCTTTATTTCTCAAGCACCATGTACAAATACATTAATCTCACAAGAAAATATATGCTTTGTACCAGATTTAGAACTACAAACTGTCCAGGAGTTTATTCCATTGTTTAGTGGTTTGAAATGAAACAGCTGATTGTGCAAAGGCAGAGAATCTTTTAGGGATTGTGCAGTTTTTGTGAGTTGTGGACCGAGATGTTGCTGTTATAGTGCAATTACTTTTTAAATACTCTAACAAGAACACATGAGGTGTGTGAAAATCTATCATTTTATTGTCATAAAAATGGTCTAATTTAAGAAATAAAATCATGTTTATGTTTATTTTATTTTCAGGACCTGGTTACTGTTCCTGTGTCACTTCACTGTTGAAGATCCTTCAAGTTTGCTGCTGTCGATCATCTTAGAATCAGTCTCTGAAAACTGCCATAAGCACTATAGTTTCTGAGACTTAGCTTTACTTTGCTGACTAAATTTTGAGTAATGTAAACACAGTACACTGTTGAATACACTCAAGATTCTTAAGGCTGATTTATGCTTCTGCGTAGGGTGCGCGTCGAAGCTACGGCGTAGCATACGCAGTGACGTGTACCCTACGCCGTACCCTACGCCGTAGCCTGACGCGCACCTCCTCCAAAATGTAACTACGGCGTCGCGACAGCGCGAACCGTAAGATCTGTGATTGGTCGGCTTGGTAGTATCACGTTTCCTCCTACGCATTTCCGGAATGGTCTTCTGCTCTCTGGACCGCCCGCCATTTTTAAATTCCAAAATTCAGTGAAGAGCCAACATGGAAATGGACTAAGTTACCGAGCGATTAATTGAAGAAGTGAGGAAATACAGCCTTCTCCAACGTGGGTTTAGATGTAGCGGAGTGCACGAAGAGATGGAAGAACTCTCGAGACAAGTACGTTCGTCTCCGTGAAAAACTTGCCTCAAGGAGCTGGGATCCAGGAGGAAAAAAATCCCAGCGTTTTATATATTCCTATCTTGGCTGGCACCTCATGTCAAACATCGGCTTACGGAGTCAAACTTTGACGATAAGGTAAATAATGCACGTCCTTTTATGTACTGCTATTGTGTTTCGGTTAGCTAACTTAACTAGCAATGCTGCCACATGGGTATTTTTTTTTGCAAAAATAATATACCTGTGAGTCCAAAAGCATGTGTAATAGGTTGTAATTATATGTAATGGGTTGTATTTATGTAATATAATAGATTGTAATTTTATTTGGCTTACAGAAAATACAAATGCAACAATTTAGCATTTGCAATGTATGAATATGCAGTTATTTTAGATCTATCTATCTATCTATCTATGATTTACCAATGAATGCATCATCTTTTCTGTATAACTTATACTATTTGCTATTTTTTTCATAATCACAGGATGGGACTGACACCAGCTCAAACTCCACTGGTTTATCGGATGTGAGACCTCCAGCCAACAGCGATGATGACCGATTACCAAGTGGTATCCCCCATCACCAGTCATCTCTTCTGTCCTCGCAGCCATCTCTTCTGTCCCCAGTCCAGGAATGGCACAAAAAGGAAGAGAAAAGAAAAAGATGACTGGGTCCAAGTGCAGGTTGCTCGGTTGGAGGCTCAGTTGGAGGAACGGCGGGTGGAGCTCAACAGAGACTGTGTCAAGGCAATGATGAGAGCGACCGGTTTGGACAAACTGTTGCAGATATGCTGCGGAGGGTGCCGGAGCACCACAGAGCGCAGGCAATGCATATGAAAATGCACTGTATCTGCAGTTTTCACTTTAGCTTTTTAGCTATTTTTTTGTATATAGTTTGCACTTCAGCTTTTTAATTTATTGT